>CM035434.1:97601960-97844460 GCA_020310875.1 Ceratopteris richardii
TGTTGAGCACTCTTCACATGATATGAAGCTCAAACTTAAGTTCGAGCCTTTGAATATGATGTGAGGCTCGAAGTTAAGTTTTAGCCTCTGAATATGATATGAGGCTCAAACTTAAGTTCAAGCCTCTGAATATGATATTAAGTTCGAGCCTCTGAATATGATATGAGGCTTGAACTTAAGTTCAAGCCTCTGAATATGATATGAGGCTCAAACTTAAGTTCAAGCCTTTGAATTTTGATTTTGTTGTGTCACATGACATGAGGCTCGAACTTAAGTTCAAGCTTTTGAATCATATCAACCATTCTGTTGAGTTACATGATATGAACTAAAGTTTGAGCCTCTTAGCTTTTTCCGCAAAAAGAATGAGTATTTTTAACTCAAATCTTTTTTGAAATTTGAACAAAAAATGCACAAACTGAAGTTCGAGCTTGTCAAGTTGAGCACTCTTCACATGATATGAGGCTCGAACTTAAGTTCAAGCCTTTGAATATGATATGAGGCTCAAACGTAAGTTCGAATCTCTGAATATGATATGAGGATCGAACTTAAGTTGGAGCCTCTGAATATGATATGAAGCTCGAACTTAAGTTCAAGCCTTTGAATTTTGAGTTTGTTGTGTCACATAATATGAAGCTTGAAGTTAAGTTGAGCACTCTTCACATGATATGAGGCTCAAACTTAAGTTCGAGCCTCTGAATATGATATGAGGCTTGAAATTAAGTTTGAGCCTCTGAATATGATATGAGGCTCGAACTTAAGTTCGAGCCTCTGAATATGATATGAGGTTCGAAATTAAGTTTGAGCCTTTGAATTTTGATTTTGTTGTGTCACATGATACGAGGCTCGAACTTAAGTTCAAGCTTTTGAATCATATCAACTAGTTTGTTGGGTTACATGATACGAACTTAAGTTTGAGCCTCTTAGCTTTTTCAGTGAAAAGAAGAGTATTTTTAACTCAAATCTATTTTGAAATTTGAACAAAAGACGCACAAACTTAAGTTTGAGCTTGTTAGGTTGAGCACTCTTCACATGATATGAGGCTCAAACTTAAGTTCGAGCCTCTGAATATTATATGAGGCTCGAACTTAAGTTCAAACCTCTGAATTTTGAGTTTGTTGTGTCACATAATATGAAGCTCGAAGTTAAGTTGAGCACTCTTCACATGATATAAGGCTTGAACTTAAGCTCGAGCCTTTGAATATGATATGAGGCTCGAAGTTAAGTTCAAGCCTCTGATCAAAAAAATATAGTATGTGCATTTTCAGTATCTTCTTTATGCAAGATTGCTCCCCTATCCCTCTCATTGGATATCTTCCTCTCCCACTTCCTATAGGTGACTATGTCTGCAAGACTGCATCTTGTGCTTTCCTCTACTACAAAAGTATAGTTGTGTTCTTGAATTTCACGAATCTATTTATCTATTTAGCTATTTTAGATGAGATACTCATATGTTGTACCACATATGGGAATGCATGATTTGTTGAAAGAACAATGAAAGGCCTAGTAAGGACTACAAGAAATACGGGTGTATAGCAACGGTTAAGGCGACAGAATTTCGTCGCTATAAAATTGCAACTTGCGTTGTAATTAGCGTCGCGCACCGACCGTCGATTAAAGGATGCAGAAAACGATGGTATTTGCGACTTGTGACGCGACGGGATTGCGACGTTCCCATAAAACGTCGCTAAAACAAGGCAATTTAAAAGCGTCGCATAAGCGATGCTTTCTTGCGTCGCGTATGCGACGTTAGTTGCCGTCGCATAAGTGACGGTAAAATTGTCCCCTATTCGATGACGAATAGCATCGCTTACACGACGATCTGTTGACGAACAAAAATCAAAACGTTGGAGGCTCTGCGATCGGCATTTTCACGCATCCGATCTAAGAGCTCTCCAACGTTCGCAATTGCGCTGCGCTTATGAGCTGAAGCAAGTATATGCAGAATTGTTGTTTTGCCTAAGCTCTCTCTTATTGTCTCCCTCTGTCTTTGTTTCTCTCTTTCTACATCTTGCTCTCTTTGAATTCTCTCTCTCTCTAGATCTCTCTCTCTCTCTAGATCTCTCTCTCTCTCTAGATCTCTCTCTCTCTCTAGATCTCTCTCTCTCTCTAGATCTCTCTCTCTCTCTCTCTCTCTCTCTCTCTCTCTCTCTCTCTCTCTGTAGATCTCTCTCTCTCTCTCTCTCTCTACCTCTTCTTTCTCTCTTTATTGCAGGTTATTCAAGAAGCTAACCAAGCAAAAAGTATGGCTAACAATTGTAAGTCCAATTTCTATTCTTTGTAGATCATTTGAATTGTGTTATTTTCATTACATAGCATACTCACACTTATTGATATGCACTCATACACTTATACATGATGAAGATGCACTTTCACACATATACATATATACACATGCACATACACACACATATATACACATAGATACATGTGCACATACACTTAGACATACACACATATACACATGCATATGCACAAACATTCCTACAACCACATAAAAAGACGTCCATGCATACATTATATATATATATATATATATATATATATATATATATATATATATATATATATATATATATATATATATATATATATATATATATATATATATATATATATACATACACACATTAACATATATGCAAATACATGTATATGCACATCCACATACACATGCATGTTTCATACATATACACATGCATATACATATACATATACATATACATATACATATACATATACACACATATACATATACATGCATATACATGTACACACACATACATATACATGCATATACATATACACACACATACACAAGAACATGCACATACTCATACACACATATACATTTATACATGCACATGCACATACATACATATACACACACATACACATGCACATACATACATATACACACACATACATATACTCTTAGGTACACACATATGAATGAATTATATAATTAAAGTATGAAAACACATATACACATGCACACACACATGCATATACCTACATATACACATATACATGCACATACACACACATACACATAGAGTTATACATATACATGCATATACATATACACACACATACACAAGAACATGCACATATTGATACATACATATACACTTATACATGCACATGCACATACATACATATACACACACATACACATGCACATACATACATATACACACACATACATATACACTTAGGTACACACATATGAATGAATTATATATTTAAAGTATTAAAACACATATACACATGCACACACATGCACATACCTACATATACACATATACATGCACATACACACATATACACATAGAGTTATACATATACATGCATATACATATACACATACGTACATACACATGCATATGCACATACTCATACACACATATACACTTATACATGCACATGCACATACATACATATACATACACATGTACATACATACATATACACACACATACATTAAAGTATTAAAACACATGCCTAATATAAACAATAATAACAATCAATAGAACAAAACTCTTCATTACTTAATACCATACACACAATTCAAAACATAACTGAAATAAATATATATATATATATATATATATATATATATATATATATATATATATATATATATATATATATCAATGTAAATACATATAATCCAATGTCATAATCAACTAAAATCTTAATCATCATCATCAGGATCATCATCATCATCAGCAATATCATGATCATTCTGATCATCCTCATCCTCATCGTCATGATCACCCTATGACGATCGAGATCATCCCTCCTGTGTCTGTCTCTCCACCTCATCCATATTTGTCTCTCCATAATACTCATGTATTACATATAACAAACATAAATAAATAAAATAATTAAAACATTCATAAAAACAAAATAATTATATAAAATTTAAAAATACTCACAAAGGCATCAGGATGATCTTGCATATACTCACTCAAACGCCAATATCCAAAATGTGTAGCATACTCGATCTCTTGTTTCGTAGGATATCGGCCATAATCCTTCCGCTGCAATGAAACAAATAAAAAACATTAGTTGCTTGCATTTTAACTAAAATAAAAAATATACTCACAATAACACATATACTTACAAACGTAGCTACAAAACCATTATGGCCCATTTGACCTAGGTGCGATGTGTGGCCCAACTCCACTCTCTTCTTTGCAGTAGCCTGTTTATTCAAGAAAAAAAATACATAAATTAAATGTAAAAAATTACTAAAATATTATATAAAAATTATGAATATAAACTATTAATTTGTGTACCTTCTGCTGAGGAAATGACTCCTGAAGACATAGCTATCTACGAAAAAACTGCCACGACTCAGGTGGTATGCTAGCTCGCCCCTTATTTTTTTCGACCATACAATATCTCCTGTTAATTTAATCTCAAACAGAAAAAAAAGTCAGAATACATACACATATATACACACACATACACATACACATACCCACATACACATATACATGCAAACATATATGCATGCATATATGTATACATATACACATATACATACATATAACATAAACATACATATACATATCCACATATATATGTACACACACATGCATGCATATACACTCATTCATACAAAATACATGCATTTATCCCACAATAATATGTAGTTGTGTATATGTGAATATGTGTGTATGTGTAAATGTGTATATATGAATATGTGTGTATGTGTAAATATGTATATGTGAATTTTTTGTTTATGTAGATAATCAATTATTAATATCAAATATCATTATTTGTAGATTCTGATCAATCAGATGGAACTCCACCACCGTCTCCTCTTCGTGCAACGACTTTATACTGTAAGTATATGAAATATTTAATTTTAAATATTTGATGGATACATAACTTATTTTTTTTTTATGTTTCTTATTATGTGTAGATTCTGATCAATCAGAGGGTACTCCACCACCTCCTACCCATGCAACGACTTCACATGTGTCCTCCGATAGGAATTATGATGAATTTTACTATGAAGAGCATATTATATGTTGGTGTAACTCTTGTTATGGCACGTATCAAAGACCACGATTGGAATGCATTGAACATGAGGCAGAGTATGGTACTTTTGTGCGTGCACCATCACCTAGTCAACGTGATAATGCTTGGGTATGTATTTTCTATATATATCAATGTCATTATTTTATTTAAAAACCATATATAAAATCAAATTATTGTTGATATAAGGGAATACTTGCTCAATGATGATGATGATGATGATTTTTCTCATAATGTTAATATACCTCGTACACGACATGGACTTGTTGTTCATCAATTACAAGCAGAGGTTTCTAGAAATCCTCTACCTCCTGGTTTAGAGAATGAAACGGCTAGAGATTATCCATTGCCAGCTCGTGATCGTTCTTTAGTACAAACATATGATAGAAGAAGATATGGAGGATGGAATAGAGGACCACTTCCTTTAGATGGAGAGGTTTTCAACTTTTGGGGTAATCGCTATATGATTGCTCCATCCACTATTACTAATGCTGGTCGTGGTCTCTTTATTGTAGAGGATTTGTATGTGCCCCCGAACTCTGAAGTCACTCTTATGTCATTTTGTGGTCCTATATATGGATGGGGAGATTGGCATCGACTTTCACGTTATGTTCAAAGCATGAGTACTTATGGAATATGCTTGAACGCAGCATCCCTTACTAGTAGAAGGATTTTACATGCAGAAAATGAAAGATTATATATTGATGGAAGACCTTACACACATGGAAATATAGCAGGTTTAATAAATAGTAGTCGAGGGTTACATAATAGTTCAAGGACTAATTGCACATTTGAGGAGCGTGAAAATAGTCATGAATCACCATACATGAGTAGAGATGTATCAAGATACATAGTTGTCAATGCTATTACTACATTACATGCTGGTGATGAACTATTAGTGAATTATGGATGGCGTAGACCTCCAAGAGCACCT
This sequence comes from Ceratopteris richardii, assembly GCA_020310875.1. Taxonomy (NCBI): domain Eukaryota; kingdom Viridiplantae; phylum Streptophyta; class Polypodiopsida; order Polypodiales; family Pteridaceae; genus Ceratopteris; species Ceratopteris richardii. The sequence continues at coordinate 97,607,944 of CM035434.1, forward strand.
TTTAGCTAGTGAGAATAAAAATTTTATATCCATATTTAATAAGTTATATACTTAATTTTATATTTGAAGTTTACTTTTTATTCATTTATGGAATACTAATGAGTTTTATTTATATGTGTAGATTCCAACGTATGATGTTGATGATATTCGTCCACAGCATTCACAATTACTAGTAAGACCACGATTATCAGAAGCTTCCATGAGGAGGCTACACAAAACTAATCCTGTGCAATATGCAAAGTTGAAAGATCTATATTCAAAAGACGATAAAGTACAAGATTTGTGTGACAATGATGAAGATGATGGCATGGCAGATTTTATTGAGGATTGGTATCAAAATGACAGTGAGAGCATTGATATTTCTAAAAATGAGAAATATCTTCGAGAGGAATGTCTAAAGCATGTATCTTATCTTCTTACTTTAGATAAGATAAGAAGAAGAACATGAATTGAATGGATACGATTGTTTGGATGGCAGGATACGATTGTTTGGATGGCAGGATACGATTGTTTGGATGGCAGGATATGATTGTTTGGATGGCAAGATATGATTGTTTGTTTTGGAGGATATGAATGATTTGTCGATTCACACATATGTTCAGTTTGAAAGTGTGAATCGACAAATCATTCAATGAAGGTACATACTTCATGCGTCCAAAACAAACAATCGTATCCTGCCATCCAAAACAATCAAATTTTGTGTAAATATTTTGAAAGATGCATTAATAGTTTTAAAAGATGCGCGGACAAAAAGTGTCCATTCAATTCAAGTTCTTGTTCTTACCTTATCTAAAGTAAGAATAAAAACCTACATGTATATATGTATATTTATTTATTTACCTTTTTTAATATATCTTTTTTTGATAAACTTACAGGTTATTATCTGAAAAGTTTTTACCAAGTCAGAATATTCTTCCTACCTCACATGATGAAATGAAGAAGATAATCAACAATCTTGGTATAGATTATCAATGTATACATGCATGTCCTAACGATTGTATTTTATATAGAGGTGAATATGCAGACTCTTTGACATGTCCCAAATGTCAATCTCCTCGATATAAGGGTGAAGAAGGTAAAATCCCAAAAAAGGTATTGAGACATTTTCCATTGGCTCCACGGATTAGACATATGTTTCAAAGCCCCGAATTATCAAAGCTTTTGACTTGGGGACATGATCACAAAAGTACTGATGGAATAATCAGAATTCCTCATGATAGTGTTGCTTTTCAGCATATTGATTCTACATGGCCTGAATTTGCACAAAATCCACAGAATCTAAAGTTAGGAGTTGCATTAGATGGGGTTAATCCATTCTCCATGAAATCCAATAAATGGTCAACATGACCAATGGTAGTCATAAACTACAATCTTCCGCCATATCTTAGCATTAAAAAGGAACATTTAATGCTTTCACTTTTAATCCCAAGCAAAAGACAAGTTAAAGATATGAATGTATATCTTGCTCCTCTCATTGACGATCTTCAAGAGTTATGGAGAGGTATTAATGTCATTGATGTATCGAAAAGCATCAATGAAAGACATATTACGGTTCGTGGTATTGTGGCTTGGACTATTCACGATTTTCCTGGATATGGCGTTTGTTCACGTATTGATGTAATTTTTTTATTCAATATGCATGTAAATAAATATGATTTAATCTAATTATATTTTTATCATTTTTCATGATGCAAGAATATCTACTAAGGGTTATAAAGCTTGTCCATATTGTGGTGATTGGTTGAGATCAATCTATAGTAAGAATCTCAACCAAAATATTTATCTTTGACATCGACGATTCTTGCCTGATGATCATCCATTAAGATCTAAAAGAGAAGCGATACATTTTAATGGAAAGCTTGAAACAGGCTAGTATCCAAAACCTATCAGCCTATGGATTGGTATAAAAAATGGAAAGATGGACCTCTGATAGATCCAAAAGCAGAAATCTTCAGTGATGATTCAGATAATGAGTATGTGAATAGAGGTAAAGGAAAATTGGCACTCGCTGAGAACATATCAATATGGTATTCTTTGGAGTATTGGAAAGAGTTAAAAGTATGTCATCTTCTTGATCCTATGCATATATTCAAAAATATTGGTTATTCACTATGGCAGCATCTTCTTGGACTAAAAGATACCACAGCATCAAGGAATGATTTGAAAGATAAAAAATCCAAACCAAAGTTATGGCCAATTTTTGATAGACATTGACAAGAAACGACTTATGCATCTGCTCCTTGGGTACTTACAACAAAAGAGATACAGACTATCAACAATAGAATTCAATTGATTAAGACTCCTACAGGATATGGAGCATTGTTTCAAAACATGTTTACAATGGATGATAAGAGCTTATCTGGGTTAAAGACCCATGACTGGCATAACTTTTTGAAACATATTTTACCTTTGGTTATCGATGGATGTACAACGAAAGGAGTACGAGATGTGATCTATCGTCTTGGATCACTTATAAGGTAATTATGAGACTTTTATATTTAATATGTATGAATATTGGATATCTTTTATTTTTTAATTAACTTCTTTATAATTGTTTTTATGATATGTATAGGTGGATTACATCCAAAGAGATCGATAAAAATTCGATCCCACAAAAAAAAACGTGAATGCAAAGAGCTACTATGTTTGATGGAAAAAGAACTTCCTACTTCATTTTTTGATATTCAGGTTAATTTATTAGTCCATCTTGTAGATGAGATAGAGATTGCAGGTGTTGTCAACACTCGATGGATGTTTTGGGTCGAGCGATTTATGGGAATACTAAAAGGTTATGTGCGACAAAGAGCAAAACCAGAAGGATCTATGGCAAAGGGTTGGATGCTTGAAGAGTGCATGTATTATGTTAGTGAGTACCTTGAAAGAGTTCATGAAGAAGCTCCACGTGCATGGACCAATGAGTCTTCTTCAAAAATAACAGATTTATCAGGTAAGGGGGTTCCATTCTTATTTACATTTCAAGAAAAAAATGATGTTTCTACTTTTGTAGCATATAATAGCGAATGCATGCAAGCATTCCTTAGCGAGTACGAGGAACTTCAAAGTCTCCGAAGTAAAAGGCGAAAAAACAAACGATCTAGATGTAATCTCGATAATAATGAGATTACAGATATACCTTCTTTCACGGATTGGCTATATAGTCGTTTGCAACGCGCCAACGCAAATAATGAAGAAATCTCATATGAGCAAAGAGAGTTAATGATAGGTTGTGAACAAAAGGTAATTTAATTAAAATAATATTTTATTTTTTTCATATATGTATGTTAGTTTCTATTTACTAATTGAATTTATTTTGCAGGCTCGAATGTTTACTAATATGTGGGCTTTTGGACAGCATATTAGAATCAAAGCCATTGATTCTTTACGTAAAACAGAGGATTCTAGTATTGTTGCTTCTTTCAAGCAACTATCACGTCCTAGCTCAAAAGACACTAACCTTATAGATAACGAACTTTGTTACGTAGGAACTATTGTTGGTATCTACGAAATTTCATTTCGTACATTCAAATAGGTAGAAAAAAGTTTATATATTTTTTTTAGAGTTAGTTATTTTTTTAAGCACATAATAATGGGTTTTTGTTGTTATATATTTTGATAGGTCATTTTGAAGGTTGACTGGTTTCGAGCAGAGTATAAAGGTAGTAATTCTACATTAAAAAAGGAATTATCTGGGTTTTGGGCAATTGATTCTTCCAAGATAATGCGATCTACTAAAGAACCATATATTCTTCCTAGGCATATTGAACAAGCATTTTTTTATAAAAACCCAGATGCTCATCCTTGGTGGCAAGTCATTCATGTGCAACCTAGAGGTAGGTCATTGTTTGAACAGTTTATTGTTAGAGAGATCGAAGAAAGTCCTCTTGATGATTCAGCATCAGATACTGATACATCAACATCTGAAATAGAAATTGGAATAATTATACGTGATAATGATACTAATCTTTTTGATGAAGAGGATAATTCTCTACATGCTGATTCTACTGATGAGGAAGAGGAATTACCAGAAATAGATATTAATCTATCAATAGATGATGTGATTCATGAGAACATAGATTTAACAATAGAAGAAATAAATGAAATCAATAAGGATAATGAAGATGAGACTATATTGATGTTTTACCAAAAAGATGGCAATAATGAAAACATATGAGTAGATTAGATAGTAAATTGTACTCTAGTTATCGATCAATAACTTGAAGCTTCTGAATGGATATCAGATAATAGGTTTTTTTTATTAACTTGAATAACGATGAATCCTATTAGAGAGATGAAATCATGTTCTTCTAAGTTAGAACATGAAGCTAGGGGGTATACCTAATTATTTTATATATAGCTTTATCTTCGAGGAGCAAATTTTTATCATGTATGTATGCATATGTGTGTGTATTCATGTGTATTATATGTATACATATGTTAATATGCATATATATGTATTTCATGTATATGTATGTGTTTGCATGTGTGTGATATATGTATACATGTGTTAAATATGCATATGTGTATATATGCATATGCATTTATGTAAAATATTCATGTATTCATGTAATATATGCAAGTGTTTATAATTGTGTACATGTATATATGTATATGTGTCTATGTGTAAATATGTACATGTAAATATGTATGCATGTATATATATGTTTATGTGTGCATGTAGGCATGTATATGTGATGACATGTACATGTATATATGTATATATGTCTATGTGTAAATGTGTACATGTAAATATGTTAGTATGTATATATATATATATATTTATGTGTGCATTTAGGCATCTATGTGTGATGCATAATATATCTACTCCATTTTATATTTATGTATCCTATCTACATGATGTGTATATATCTTTACATATATTATGATCCTCGTTGATTCGAGTAGCTATATATAGAGGCATAAGGTTGGGAGGAGAGACATCTCTCTAGTAGGACGTCGGGGGTGTATATATACGTCAAACATATGGCTAAAAAGTTGAATTAGAGTTTTTAAATTAGGGATTTCAAAACCCTAATATCAAAAATAGTGTTTTCAATTTAGGATTTTTGAAATAGGATTTATTTATTTATTTATTTATTTATTTATTTATGTGTATGCATATGTTGTGTATGTATGTGTATCTATATGTGCATATGCATGTGTTTTGTGTGTATATATGCATGTGTGTATGCGTGTATTTATACCTCTAGTCTCTCTCTCTCTCTCATATACATACATACATGCATAAACACACATACTCATATCCACATATATATACATAAAAGCAATGCATACCGTGCATTGTCGCGACGATGAGCCATAAGTGTCCGCATCTCTTTTAAACACCACTTAAGGGACCATCCTGTCCCAAACTCTGTCTCAAGTGAACTAAGCACATATTTCTTATCCCTCTCATCATGCTCACTACAAAAATAAAAAACATAATGTAAATAAAACATAAGATATATATTTCAATTTATATGTAAAACTTTTACTTACTTTCACGGTAAGTGGATAAAGCGCAGGTAAGAGTCGCATAGTGCCCGCATTCTTCTCTTGAACTCCAATCCATTCCCTATATACACAGTGTTCCCCTCTGGCTCTATGTCGCACTCTAATCCTAAGGTGCCTATGCATATCCTCATAGGCAACTCTGCTCTGCTATCACGTGCTGGAGGTGGTATAGGTGTCCTGAAAATAGATAGATAGAAATAAATAAAAATATGTGTTATAATATCATTAAAAAAGTTTATGAAAACAAAACATACCTTTGAGCAGCTAGCTCTCTTCCTGCATGTGGAGCCGCAGAAGAGCCCTCGTCTGATTGCTGGGTAAGCATCTTGATCATATAATCCAGCTCCTCATCAGACATCTCTGAGTAATCATGCATTATGGCCCCTAGAGTATCAGACGGAACTCTTGCTCTGATAAGACTTTTTATGAGAGTGAGTTTCGCCTTTCTCTCTCTACTGGGATCCATAATACCTAACATATAAAACAAAATGGTTAGAAATCAATATATATACGTGTACATATGTAAGTGTGTATGCATTAAGTATGTGTATGTATGCATGTGTGTGTGTATGTATGTGCGTGTATATGTGTGTATGTGTGTATGCATGTGTATGTGTGTGTATGCATCATTATGTGTATATGTATCTATGTGTGTATGTGTGTGTATGTATGTGTGTGTATGTATGTGTATATGTGTGTGTGTGTGTATGCATGTATGTATGTATGCATATACATAGGCATTATGTATGTATATATATGCATGTATGTGTATGTGTGAGTATGTCTCTCTATGTGTGTGTATGCATATATGTGTGTATGTATGCATATATGTGTGTATGTGTGTATGTGTGTGTGTATATGTGTTTGTATGTGTGTATGCATGTGTATGTGTGTGTATGCATCATTATGCGTGTAAGTGTTTATGTGTGTTTGTGTGTGTATATGTGTGCATGTGTGTGTGTCTATGTGTATGTGTGTGTGTCTATGAGTGTGTATGTGTTTATGTGTATGCATGTATCTATGTGTGTGTATGTGTCTATGTGTGTATGTGTATGCATGTATGTATGCATATGTGTGTGTATGCATGTGTATGTGTGTGTATGCATCATTATGTGTGTATGTGTCTATGTGTGTATGTGTGTGTATATGTGTGTCTGTATCTATGTGTATGTGTTTGTGTCTATGAGTGTTGATGTGTTTATGTGTATGTATGTATCTATGTTTATGTATGTGTCTATGTGTGTATGTGTATGCATGTATGTATGCATATGTGTGTGTATGCATATGTATGTGTGTCTATGTATGCATGTGTATGTGTGTATGCATCATTATGTGTATGTGTCTATGTGTGTATGTGTGTGTGTGTCTATGAGTGTGTATGTGTTTATGTGTATGTATGTATCTATGTGTGTGTATGTGTCTATGTGTGTATGTGTATGCATGTATGTATGCATATGTGTGTGTATGCATATGTATGTGTGTGTATGCATCATTAGGTGTGTCTATGTATGCATGTGTATGTGTGTATGCATCATTACGTGTGTATGTGTCTATGTGTGTATGTGTGTGTGTATATGTGTGTATGTCTATGTGTATGTGTGTGTGTCTATGAGTGTGTATGTGTTTATGTGTATGTATCTATGTGTGTGTATGTGTATGCATGTATGTATGCATATGTGTGTATGCATATGTATGTGTGTGTATGCATCATTATGTGTGTATGTGTGTATGTGTGTATGTGTGTATGTGTGTGTGTGTGTCTATGAGTGTGTATGTGTTTATGTGTATGTATGTATCTATGTGTGTGTATGTGTCTATGTGTGTATGTGTATGCATGTATGTATGCATATGTGTGTGTATGCATATGTATGTGTGTGTATGCATCATTATGTGTGTCTATGTATGCATGTGTACGTGTGTATGCATCATTACGTGCATATGTGTCTATGTGTGTATGTGTGTGTGTATATGTGTGTGTGTCTATGTGTATGTGTGTGTGTCTATGAGTGTGTATGTGTTTATGTGTATGTATCTATGTGTGTGTATGTGTATGCATGTATGTATGCATATGTGTGTGTATGCATATGTATGTGTGTGTATGCATCATTATGTGTCTATGTGTCTATGTGTGTATGTGTGTGTGTGTGTGTCTATGAGTGTGTATGTGTTTATGTGTATGTATGTATCTATGTGTGTGTATGTGTCTATGTGTGTATGTGTATGCATGTATGTATGCATATGTGTGTGTATGCATATGTATGTGTGTGTATGCATCATTATGTGTGTCTATGTATGCATGTGTATGTGTGTATGCATCATTACGTGTGTATGTGTCTATGTGTGTATGTGTGTGTGTATATGTGTGTGTGTCTATGTGTATGTGTGTGTGTCTATGAGTGTGTATGTGTATGTATCTATGTGTGTGTATGTGTATGCATGTGTGTATGTGTCTATGTGTGTATGTGTCTATGTGTGTATGTGTCTATGTGTGTATGTGTCTATGTGTGTATGTGTCTATGTGTGTATGTGTGTGTGTATGCATTATGTACGTGTATGTAAGCATGTGCATTATGTATGCATATAAGTATGTATGTATGCATATGCATATGCATTATGTATGCATATGCATATGCATTATGTATGCATATGCATATGCATTATGTATGCATATTCATTATGTATGCATATGCATTATGTATGCATATGCATATGCATTATGTATGCATATGTGTGTATGTGTGTGTATGCATTATGTATGTGTATGTAAGCATGTGCATTATGTATGCATGTAAGTATGTATGTATGCATATGCATATGCAATATGTATGCATGTATGTGTATGTGTGTGTATGTCTCTCTATGTGTGTGTATGCAAATATGTGTGTGAATGTGTGTGTACATGTGTCTGTATGTGTGTATGCATGTGTATGTGTTTGTATGCATCATTATGTGTGTATGTGTGTCTATATGTGTGTGTATGTGTGTGTCTATGTGTATGTGTGTGTATCTATGAGTATGTATGTGTTTGTGTGTGTGTATGTGTCTATGTGTGTATGTGTCTGTGTGTGTGTATGTATCTATGCATGTGCATTATGTATGCATGTAAGTATGTATGTACATTGTATGCATATGCATATGCATTATGTATGCATATGTATGCATGTATGTGTTTATGTGTGTATGTCTCTCTATGTGTATGTGTATGCATATATGTGTGTGTATGTGTGTATGTGTGTATGTGTGTATGTGTGTGTATATGTGTCTGTATGTGTGTATGCATGTGTATGTGTGTGTATGCATGTGTATGTGTGTTTGTGTGCATGTGTGTGTGTCTATGTGTGTGTATGTGTGTGTGTCTATGTGTATGTGTGTGTATCTATGAGTGTGTATGTGTCTATGTGTCTATGTGTGTGTATGTGTCTATGTGTGTGTATGTGTTTATGTGTGTATGTGTATGCATGTATGTATGTATATGCATGTGTATGCATGTGTATGTGTGTGTATGCATCATTATGTGTGTATGTGTCTATGTGTGTATGTGTCTATGTGTGTATGTGTTTGTGTATATGTGTGTATGTGTGTGTGTCTATGTGTATGTGTCGCTATGCGTCTATGAGTGTGTATGTGTCTATGTGTGTGTATGTGCATATGCATTATGTATGCATGTATGTGTATGTGTGTGTATGTCTCTCTATGTGTGTGTGTATGCATATATGTGTGTGTATGTGTGTATGTGTGTATGTGTGTATGTGTGTATGTGTGTATGTGTGTATGTGTGTGTGTATATGTGTGTCTATGTGTGTATGCATGTGTATGTGTGTGAATGCATCATTATGTGTGTATGTGTCTATGTGTGTATGTGTGTGTGTGTATATGTGTGTGTATGTGTGTGCGCGTCTGTGTGTATGTGTGTGTGTCTATGAGTGTGTATGTTTGGATGTGTGTGTGTATGAATGTGTGTCTATGAGTGTGTATGTTTGGATGTGTAAGTGTATATGTGTGTCTATGTGTGTATGCATGTGTATGTGTGTGAATGCATCATTATGTGTGTCTATGAGTGTGTATGTATATGTGTATATGTGTGTGTATATGTGTGTGTGTGTATATGTGGGTCTATGTGTGTATGCATGTGTATGTATGTGAATGCATCATTATGTGTGTATGTGTCTATGTGTGTATGTGTCTATGTGTGTATGTGTCTATGTGTGTATGTGTCTATGTGTGTATGTGTGTGTATATGTGTGTGTATGTGTGTGCGCGTCTATGTGTATGTGTGTGTGTCTATGAGTGTGTATGTGTTTATGTGTGTGTATGTGTCTATGTGTGTGTATGTGTCTATGTGTGTATGTATGCATATGTGTGTATGTGTGTGTATGCATATGTGTGTGTATGCATTATGTATGTGTATGTATGCATATGCATTATGTATGTGTATGTATGCATGTGAATTATACATGCATATGTGTGTGTATGCATGTAAGTATGTATGTATGTACGCATATGCATATGCATTATGTATGCATATGTGTGTATATGCATGTAAGTATGTATGGATGTACGCATATGCATATGCATTATGTATGCATGTATGTGTATGTGTGTGCATGTCTCTCTCTATGTGTGTGTGTATGCATATATGTCTGTGTATGTGTGTATGTGTGTGTGTATGTGTGTGTGTATGTGTGTGTATATGTGTGTGTGTATGTGTCTGTGTATGTGTGTGTATATGTATGTGTATATGTGTGTGCATGTGTATGCTATATGTGTGCATGTGTGTATGCAACCTTATTTGTGTATGTGCGTATATGTGTGTGTATTTGTGTGTATGTGTGTGTGTGTGTGTATGTGTATGTGTGTGTGTGTCTATGTGTGTATATGTGTGTGTGTACATATGTATGTGTATGTAAGTGTGTGTGTGTGTGTGCGCATACCTGCTTCCTGTTAGTTTGTGCGGCCCTCTCTCTTTATCGTGCGCTCTCTCTCTCTCTCACTCTCTCTCTCTCTCTCGGTCTCTTCTTGCTCACGTCCAAGTCCCGGCAAAAATGTGCCGGGATAAATCAAATTTTTTTTTTTACATTCCAGAGCGTCGCATATGCGACGCTCTACAGTTTGCCAACGTTGCTCCCACCGTCGCTAGGCAGCGACGAAATTAGCGACGCTCTTTAATTAACGTCGCATAAGTGACGCTAGCATCGCTTATGCGACGAGGGTCGGGAAAAAAAAATTCGAAATTCTGACGGTCGCTTATGCGACGACGACGTCGCATAAGCGACGCTTCCCGTTTTTTTTCCAATTTGGGGGCATCGCTACGCCCCCCTTTTTCTTGTAGTGAAGAAGGTAAGATCAAAACTTCCTTAATCCAATGATAAGTGCATACATGAGTTTCTCTGCATCTATGTATCTCTTCTCATTTTCTTTCATTACCTTGCTAGCAAAGTAAACAAGATGCATGTGAGATATTTTTTTTATCCTTCTGGACTAAGACTACTCCTATTGCTTCCCCACATGTGCTTGAACACATATAGAAAGTATCTCCCATATTTGGGGGCATCAATGTGGGTACAATGCTTAGTACTCTTATGATTTCCTCAAAACATTCACTATGGATATCTTCCCATGCAAAGACACTATCTTGTGCAAACTTTTGTAATAGAGATATTATTTGCGATAGAAGGTGGATGAACCATGACATGTAGCATACCTTTTGTACAAAAGTGAGGGTCTCCTTTGTTGTTGTTGGAGGTGGTAGAGCCAATAAGGCTTCCACTTTGGATGGATCAACTTGAATCCCCTTTTGTAATATGAAATTTTCAAGGAGAACTACTTCTTTCTTGGCAATATGACATTTATCAAGATTCAACTGACCTCCGTGATCAGACAATCTCTTTAAGCTTGCTTTAATTTTTTGACAATGCATAGATCTAGTACTATATATGCAAAATTCATCCACATACACCCTTATTGATGATACAAAGAATGGTTGAAAACATAGTTCATAAACCTTTGAAATGTTCCAGATGCATTGGTTAAGCCAAAAGGAATTAGCTGATAAGAAAAGCATACCCATGGTGTAATGGATGTGATCTTCCTTTAGTCCTCCTCAGCTATCCGAGTTTGAAAGTACCCTAAGTATCTTATCACATATAGTGTACCTTTCATGACGTGCCACTTCATTTTGAATTTCATCTTGGAAGGGTAGCGAAAATGATCTCTATTGGTTTCTACATTCAAGAGTTTATAGTCTACACACACCCTCCATTTAGCATTCTTCTTTGGGGTAGCTACTACTAGAGACACCCATTTGGAATTTGCTAAAAGGTAAATGAAACCAGTCATCTACCTCATTTAATGGAGCCCCTTGTTGAAGTGTTCTGATCCTTCTAAGCTTTTTTGCAATTCTCTTTAAATTTTGGCTTGATTTTGAAATGATGTTGAATGGCATTTACACCTTGTATCTCATTATAATCTTTGATGAACAATTTGGGGTACCTTTTGAGCATGTTGATATACCTAGTCCTTTCCTCTAAGGTGAGATCTTTTGCTAGCATCTTTTGGAGATCTACTTTTGGTGTGGAATCCTCACTTTGTGGCTGTTGTAGATCATCCTCTTTGCCTCCATCTTGGTTTCCTTGAAAGATTACTCCCATGAGTTCGAGTGTTGATGAATCATTTTTATTTGTCGATTCCTCGCCGCTAGAATGGCTATCATAACATAAACTCTCCTCATCTACAATTGTTTCATACATGTGATCTTCCTTCTTATGGTCCTTCAAATCATACGTAATTACCTTTTTTTGTCATATGGCTTGAGAAAAAGAAGGCCCAAACCCCCTTTTTTATCTTCTTTCATTGCAATTAACCATGGATGTCCTAATACATTGGGGCAGCCCTCCCTCTTGGTTTCCATCACATACATATCCAAGGCAACCTCTATATCACACATTGTAATGCTTAAACTCTCAATGGCACCAACACGTTCAACCACAATAGTTTTTTGCCATTTTCGCATGCTACACAGATGGTCCTATCACATCCAAGCCTAACTTGTGGATTTTTTTCTCTATCATTACACAAATTTGTGCTCCACCATCCACATATACATTTGAAGTTCTTTTCCCCTTTATATATGCATCTAATGTGGGTACAACGTCATCAGAGACGTTTTCTCTTATAAGATTAATGTCTTTATTTGTAGTCCTCTTAGTGCTCACTGGCTTGGACCATTCCTCCTAGTTTTTGAAGATAGTTGTAATGATTATGGAATGTGATATTTGGTTCTTGTATGATATATCCTCAATTAGATCATAAGGCTTAATGCCCTTACTTAGAGGAAATTCCTCCATCATTATCTTCCTTCTTGGCCTTCTCTTTTTTTTCACTCGTCTCCCCTTCTCCAACTCTTCCTTTCTCCATCCATGTACCCATGTTGGAATCTTCATCTTGAGATCTGTCTCTCCCTTGAACCCATGTGCTCTTGATTGGCATAGTTTCCATGGTCTCTTGTTCCTTAGTTAGCTCTAAAATATTTATCGATCATTCTTCTCCTTGTGCTGGTAGAACAGGTGGGAGGTTCATTGGTTGTTGTTGTTGTCCCTCTACATATTGTGGTGGCCTCCTAATAGGATACATATCACTTGGATTCCTACAAATGTGAGGAAAATTGTACATACCATGATCACGTTCATTGCAATTGTAGCATATGAATTATTATGCTTGTCACTGTTGTTCCCTATTTTGCTCCCTTCATGGCCTATTTTATTGACTCCTTACTAGGTTCAATGTCAATTGCTCTAACTCTTGTGTGAGCCTCTATACTACATCTTGTTGGGGGTCTTCCTCTCTCTCATTAGTTTTTTTTTGTATACTTCCTTGAGCTGGGACATCTACATGATCTACTTTCTCATTTTCATATGTATAGGATGTGTGTTGAAACTTTAGTTTCCTACGTTTCAGCTTAGCTATTTCTAATGCTTCATCAAAGCTGGTTGGAAAATGAAATTCCACCTTTTGTTTTAGTGGGGAGAAACTCTGGCAATAAACCTATCTCTTTTCAAAAATTCCAGAGCCAATTCATTTTCTCTTAAGCGTCTCTCCCAACTATTCCACAAAATATGAAACTTTGCTTCATAATTTGTAAAATCATCAAGAGAGACTTACCTTAATGAGAGAAATTGGTGCCATAATCCCTTTGGAGTGTCCCTCTTTCTGTATTGCTCCAAGAAGGTTGTCTTTACTGCTACGGATCTATGTATTGCATCTCGAGGTAAGCTTGTGAAGCATATCCTTGTTTCTTCCTTGAGAACTAATGGAAATGCTCTCAGTTTTACATCCTCTTGCTCTCTTCCTGATATAAGATATGCCATCTCCAAGCTATTCAAGAGCTCCATTGCATCCTCCTTTGGCTTTCCATGAAACTAAGGGAAAATTGTAGTCATGCCTCCCTTGAAGTGATCACTTCCTCAAAGTAAGATGAAGACCCAAGCATCAAAGTTGATTGTGTAGTCCAAGAGTGGAAGAATAAATGGCTCCTCTGATGCAAGGATATCTACATATTGCTCTACTCCAAAGTACTAAGCAATGCATTGCTAAAAGCGGAGTTTTGGAATATGCATGATATTGATGCGAATGAAAGGCCTTGGCTGATATGGTTGATTAGGGTGAATCGGAAGATTTGGTTGAACAGGGTTGCAATTTTCAAGATTCATAGAGAGTGTCCTTAGTGGGGGAACCAAGTTATGAGAGGGACATGAAAGAAATTGCCTCTAACACTCGTTTAATACTTAGGCTCATAAGCAAAGATGGATATGATGGAAAGGAAGGGTTCTTAGCTCCCTCAACATTCACTTCACACATATGCACACAACACAAAGGGCATTCTTACGGCAAGGGTGATTCGTACTACCCTCTTAGCACCCACACAAAATAAAATGCTCTTAGGACATGGGTGGTCCACATTTTCCTCTTAGCATTCACACAAGTCACACATAGACATGCACATTCACTTGTACACCAAATGCGCTTAGGACACGGATGTTCCACACTATCTTCTTAGCATTCAAACAGGTCACACATACACATGTACATTCATTGGTACACCAAATGCTCTTAGAACATGGGTGTTCCACACTGTTTTGCTAGCATTTAACAACACTCATTTAAATACATAAACACAAGGATCAAGATAACCTCACCTCCCAATGGATATAAGGCGAAGGGAAATGATGAGGATTCAAAAATGAGGGGAATGTAGAGAATCAAATATAAGAAATAGAGGGCATGAGTGAGAGGAAGGAAGAGATAGGTGGATTTAAAAGGAAATAAAGCTCATCTTATAAGATATGGATACAAAGGATATGGGATACATAAAGGAAGAGAGTGTACCATCTCTCTTGTAGACAAGGTCTCCACTTCCAAAGGGTAGCACTATGATTGCTGCAATGATGATAGCATGTACCTACACACCACTTGCTTGCTTTGAGGTCACCCAAGGGGGTCCTTATGGGCCTTTTGAGAAGATATTTGAAGCACATAGCATGGCCCACCATAGAGGTACCAGAGTCCATTCCTCTTCCATAAAACATAGGGGAATTAGAGAATCTCCAGAAGCAAGTAGATGAAGTTTACGCAAGATTAATAAAATATAAGAGACCACCTTTGCCAATAGTGGAACTTGAACCCAAAGAGGTGGTTGAAATCCTGGTAGAAGAAACCTTTGAGGACCCATATGAGCCAGTACCAATACTTGGACAAACCACTAAGGAGGGCCAAGACATGTTTTAGATTGAAGTACCTGAATGGCTAAAAAGAGTTGAACAAATAGTTCAATACATGATGATTGAGTAGCTATTCAAATCCAATCACTGACAATTCTTGAAGAGACAATCCTTAAGTCTGCCTATTTTCAGAACATGTCTCATCAAAGACTCATCACCACACCAAAATTGTAATATATGCCATATTTTGTACTTCTTGCAGACTACAATGCAACAATAAAGAAGGCGATGGGCAATGAACCAATGTTTGCAACTCAATTCAATCCCAAAGATCTTCTTGAATCTATAAGAAAAGGAATTATCTTTCAACCTAATTGGCATGCATGATTACTCTCGAACTATCTAGAAACAATGGGTGAAACCATGTTAATGTTTACAAAAAAGTGAAGTCCGAGATATTGTTAATTATCTAGAAGAATCTTAGCCTACATGTATGACTTATTGAGAGAGAAAATTAAAAGCATTAGTGGTGGGGGTGGGGGTGGGGGTACGCACATTGTATAGTGGAGCATGGAGCATTCATGATGGGCACCATCACTATTGGGAGTTTTTTTGTGTCCTACATCTTGAGTGGGGAACATTGAGAGAGATTTTTTTTCAAGGAGGAACATTCATGATAGACACCATCACTATTGGTAGTTTTTTTGTGTGTTGTGTCATGAGATAGAAATATTGAGAGAAATTGTTTTCAAGGAGCAAGTTTGCGAGATGAGAAGAAACATCAAACTTAAGCAAAGAGGAAGAAAAGGGAGGAGAGTGAAGCTCTGTAGATGAAGTAAACCTTTTGAAATTTCATTTATTTATGGCAAGTGAACCAGTTTAAGATGTGACTCTGAATTCCCACACGATGTTGTGGTTTCAATGGTTGATTTTCAGAAAACTATACATTGCGTGAGCAAAATGAAATATAATCCATGCATTGGTGTTCTATACATATAACTATTTTTGTGCATATCACATATTTTTGTTTGGAGGTCATTCCTAAAAAGCTAATCCACTTTTTCATATCTAATGACAAGCATGGCACCCTTTTTGTGCAACATTGTTTCCAATTACATTGGCAATGGTTAAGAGAGCTAAACCTTGACTTAAGGCAACATTGGGTATGGTAAGACGTTGCAGCATCTTAATTGTTGCAATGTAATGAAGTGGTGTTTTTAATTCATATGATTCATAACATCTTAGCAACTTTCAGATATCTAATATCAGATGAAGATGATAGATTTTATGCTCTATTATTGGATGTATGATACTATTTAAAAAAAAAGTATGATTGCCATTGATTTGGCAGTCTTAAATTGATCAGAAGGACGAGTCTAATCGCCTTTGTCATATGTCTTCAACATCGTGATAGAGTTGAGATTACAAAATGTATGTCAAGAGTTATGTTTGTGTTTGTTGCTTAATTGATGAAGCAATGCCTTCGTGCATTTACTCATTGAATAATTTGTTGTAAAGATTGGGCGTTACTATCACAGAGTAATCATTGTTGTAAATATTGATGACATTGATGGTGATGTATGGGCTATTGACCCTTGCACATTTTGTACAATTCCCTCATTAATCTACTTTTTTCCTCTTCTCTCGAACAAAAGGAAGTTACATATGAGTAACATCTCAAGTTGTGGATGATTTTTGCAGGTTTAAAAGTGGCTTCACAATGTCCATTTAGTTTCATATTGTTCATTCATTGTATCTAACATATGAGGTTTTGGATGATTGTTGTAGGTTTAAAAGTGGTACGTAAGGGATGGATCACATATTAATATCCGATGAGCATACTCAACATAAAATCAATATAGTAAAGTAGATTGATGAGTGGTAGATGTTATTGTATTTATGTTTTCTTCTTCATTTGTAGTGTGTTGATGTAGGGCAATCTCGAACAAGCGAACTGGTGAAAGTTAATACAATACCACTAGTGGATAGTGATCAGAAAGCATTAAGATGTTATTGGAAGGAAACGAAAAGGGAATATAGAGATACGATAACTTCAAGTTCTGGCACTAATGTGGATGGTAATGCTAATCACAGTTCAAGAAACTTGGATGGAATTGTGGATAAGATCATCAAGTATTTTAACAATCAAACTAGACACTTATGTTCTGAAGATAAAATCGAGGCACTAAATAGGATGTTGCATGGTCCATGTATTGGGCAGCTTTTTGATGCAATGGTCAAAAGCAAAGATCATGTAACATGTGCACTTTTCACCAATCTTTGGAATACACTACAAAGTAGGAGAAAGAATTTTGATGACCTTGTGTTGAACAGATCAACATTGATAATGATTCTAAATAGTGATGCATATACATCAACAAATTAGATAAATATTTCAAGACTTTCTAGGGTATTGGGAGTAAGTAGGAAAGTTGTCTATGACATGATATCGGGGGCTTAAGTGTAATTGAGTCTGATCATAGATTTTTGAAGACAATTGGTAGATCATGTATCACATGTATCACACAAGAGGTCAAGGATCTGATTATCATGTTTGGACAGTAGAGAGTAGGATGTCACCAAATAAGAAGGATATGAGGAGAACCTGACTTGGCAGAAATCAATATTTGGAGCACCTTGTTCACCTTCTTGATGTCTCTTAGGTAATCCTACTTTTAGTCATCAATTCACGGTTTTAGCTAATTAGATATAGTAAAAAGTCAACTAGTAATATCTAACTAAACATAAACTATCTAATATAGAATTTAACTAGTAACAATCTACTTATTGAT
This sequence comes from Ceratopteris richardii, assembly GCA_020310875.1. NCBI lineage: Eukaryota > Viridiplantae > Streptophyta > Polypodiopsida > Polypodiales > Pteridaceae > Ceratopteris > Ceratopteris richardii. The sequence continues at coordinate 97,625,960 of CM035434.1, forward strand.
AACTACTATGGAAACAATCTAATATTTAATAGTAGAAGTTATGCATACCTAGTTAACAAGTAATAGTAAAAAGTATGCATACCTAACTAGCTAGTAAAAAGTCAATTAGTAATAGTTGATTCAGAACAAGCTATTTAATAATAGCTAATTAATAACAAATGCATAAGATCAAGCTAATTAGTAATAAATACTTAGTAGATAACTAGTAACAAACTATCTAGTAATAGCTAACTACAAAAAAGCTAACCAAGAACTAGCCACTTCATAATAGCCACCTAGTAACAAGCTAATTATTAATAGTTATATATTAACCACTAACCAAGAACTAGCTAATTAGTAATGGCTAACTCATAACAAGATAATTAGTAATAGCTAACTACTAACCAATATCCAAGAACTAGCTACTTAGTAATAGCTAATTGGTAACAAGATAATTATCAATAACTAATAACTAGCAAGTAACCAAGAACTAGCTACTTAGTAATAACTAATAACTAACAAGCTAATTAGTAATGGCTAATTAGTAATAGCTAATTAGTAATAGCTAATTCATAATAGCTAATTCAAAATAACTAATTATTAATACCTAATTAGTAATAACTAATTAGTAATAGCTAATTAGTAACACTTGATTTGTAATAGCTAATTCATAATAGCTAATTCCTAATAGTCAATTAGCAATAGCTTATTAGTAATACATAACTTGTAATAGCTAATTCATAATAGCTAATTCATAATAGCTAATTCATAATAGCTAATTTGTAATAGCTAATTAGTAATAGCTAGTTGGTAATAGATAACTAGTAATATCTGATTAGTAATATCCGCTTAGTAATAGCTAATTATTAATTTAGTAATAGCTAGTTAGTACTAGCTAATTAGTAATAGCTAATTAGTAACAAGGTAATCAATAATAGCTAATTAGTAACAAGATAATTAGTAATAGCTATTTAGTAATAACTAATTAGTAATAGCTACTTAGTAATAGCTAATTAATAACAAGCTAATTAGTAATAGCTAACTACTAAAAAGTTAACTAAGAACTAGCTACTTAGTAATAGCTAACTAGTAACAAGCTATTTAGTGATAGTTAATTACAAACAACTAACCAAGAACTAGCTACTTAGTAATAACTAATTAGTAACAAGCTAATTAGTAATAATCATTTAGCAGTAACTAATTAGTAATAGCTACTTAGTAATATCTAATTACTAACAAGCTAATTAGTAACAGCTAACTACTAACAAGCTAACTAAGAACCAACTACTTAATAATAGCTAATTAGTAACAAGCCAATTAGCGATAGCTAATTACAAACAACTAAACAAGAACCACCTACTTAGTAATAGCTAATTAGTAACAAGCTAACTAGTAATAGGTAATTAGTAATATCTATTTTGTAATAGCTAATTTGTAATAGCGAATTCATAATAGATAATTAATGATAGCTAATTAGTAATATCTAATTAGTAACACCTATTTCATAATAGCTAATTCATAATAGTTAATTCACTAGTAATAGATAATCAATAGTAGCTAATTCATAATAGCTAATTCATAATAGGTTATTTGAAATAGCTAATTAGTAATTGCATATTAGTAATTGCATATTAGTAATTGCATATTAGTAATTGCATATTAGTAATAGCGAGTTAGTAATAACTTATTAGTAATAACTAATTAGTAATAGCTAATTAGTAATATAGTAATAGCTAGTTAGTAATAGCTAATTAGTAATAGCTAATAAGTAATAGCTAATTAGTAACAAGCTAATTAGTAATAGCTAATTAGTAACAAGCTAATTAGTAACAAGCTACTTAGTAATAGCTACTTAGTAATAGTTAATAAGTAATAGCTACTTAGTAATGGCTACTTAGTAATAACTAATTAGTAGTAAGCTAATTAGTAATAGCTAATTGCTAACAACCTAACTAAGAACCAACTACTTGGTAATAGCTAACTAGTAACAAGCCAATTATTAATAGCTGATTACAAACAAATAACCAAGAACAAGCTACTTAATAATAGATAATAAGAAACAAGCTAAATAATAATAGCTTATTACTAAAAACTAACTAAGAACCAACTACTTAGTAATAGGTAACTGGTAACAAGCTAATTAGTAATAGCTAATTGGTAATAACTAGTTACAAATAACTAACTAGGGACTAGCTACTTAGTAATAACTAATTGTTAACAGGCCAAATAGTAGTAGCTAATTACTAAAAAGTAACTAAGAACTAGCTACTTAGTAATAGCTAACTAGTAGCAAGCTAACACCTTGTAACAACTAACCAAGAACTAGCTACTTAGTAATAGAGAACTGATAACAAGCTAATTAATGACTACTAATAACCACTTGTTTGTGTAATATAGATGGAGCTATTTATACGCTTCAAACAATGCCATCCAATGATAAGTATCCAACTTCAAAAGTTTGAATCATTGAAGCCATATTTTATTAATAGATTGAAAGATAGATTCACACGTTGCTACATTTATCACGTTCAAATGTTGTAGCTTAAGGATGCAATCAATCTCCTACTTCAATCAAGCTCTATTGTGCATAGGTGTCTTTGTAATTGTGACTGTTCTATTTGCCAAGTAGGGAAGACATCAAGGTGCAATGCTTCAACAACTACATTTCGATCAATTAGTGGCATTCTAGAGATTATTCTATGTCCATGTCAAAATGAAACTATATTTCATCAGTACAAATGTGTGATGGGTGAGTGCTCTGATTATGGAGTAGGACATTTTAAGTGGTGTGTGAGAGAGACTAGCATTGAGGAATATCATATTTTTGTAAAGATCTTTGAAGATGTTGAGTCAATGTATGGAGGTCAAGTTTGTAAAAGGAAAGAATTGATAAAGAGGGAGATGAGTCCTAAAGTTATAACATGATTATTTGAGAAAACTCTAAAGAAATTTATCAAGCACAATTTCATTTATTTATGGCAAGCAAACCACTTTAAGATGTGTGTCTCTAAATTCCTAGGTGAAGTTGTGGTTTCAGTGGTTGGTCTATACAGATAACTATTTTTGTGCATATCATATATTTTTGTTTGGAGGGCATTCCTCAAAAGGTAATCCACTTCTTCATATCTGATGACAAGAAGCATCACAACATTTTTGTGCAACATTGTTTCCAATTACATTGGAAATGGTTGAGAGAGAGCCAAATCTTGACTTAAGCCCAACATTGGGTATGGTCAGATGGGGGAGCTCCTCAGTTTAAAGCTAAACATCCATTTTACTTCATAGGAAGATATCTGAGGCTATCACCGATGATTATGATATGGAACTTCTTTGAGTTAGGGCATGCGAAGGGAGAACATGATGGTGCAGGTGTAGTTGTGAAGGAGCACTAACCCATGAACAACTAAAACATGATGGTGCAATGTTGAAGTGTGCTACAGAAGCTGTGGAATTTCTCAGGGGACATTTGTTAGGGTCAAAAGGGAGAGAAGTCACACGTATTCTGGGAAGTGAAGGTTGATGAAGTGAACAAGGAGAATTCTTGGGATTGTAAGGGGATATCTCAAGTTTGATCCTTGCATTTGATTCATGGCTAATCAAGACTAGATGGACATTGCATTGGTGTTAGAGAACTAACATGTTAATGCTTTCATTGTATCCACGGTCAATGGAAAAGATGCATCAACAATCACCACATTCAAAATTGGGCATACCATAATTTGACTCCTATCAGTGTATGAGATGAAGTAGAAGACTCATCCTTTTCCAATTTTACATTTGAAGGTGATGGAAACTATCTATCTGATGCATTGGTAGTGGATGACAACTTTGTAGTCAACATAGAAGAGCACAATGATGAAGGTGCAGATTTCTATTTATTAAAGTGCACACAAGGGAAACAGTTCACTTCAAAGAGTTTAATGGATGCTTAGAACAACCTGATAGCTTCACGAACATATTATGTGGTGGGTTCATTGTATGAGAGACTAGAAGAAGATGTCTATAGGTTGTTAGAAACAAGATCACCAACTTATATGTATTCCCATCTTGTAAGATGTATTAAAATACCCACATCACCACTCCATGATTGTACATATATGTTAACCATTAATGGTGATGTCTATGAGGCCATTTATAATAGTATGCCCTGGAATTTGTAATACCCATGTGATGATGGACAACTTCTTTTTCTGGCACTATGTAGTATAGGAATTGACTACTATATAATTATAAATTAGCTTCTTAAGTAACCAATTATGTGCTGAGAAGTTCAATCAAGTGGTGGAATGCTTATTCGTATTTGGTGAGGGCTTGTCCCTAACACATTTTGTAACTCCTCTATATTAATATTCAATTTTTTGTTCTCTAAAAAAAAAGTATGGCAGCTCACCCCCCTTAGAACAAAACATGCACCCTTGAAACATATGAAATCGATCATTGTAAAGGTTGTTTCTTTAATTCTAATGACCATAGTAATTGAGCATTTGAGTTCCCATGGAACAAGTGTTAATCAAGGGGGTCGAAGCACGTGTTTAAAAGGAAATGCCATCTATGTACCAATAGAATAGTTTGAATGCACCCATAGACTTAAAGTATTTAACATGTAAATAGCTAACAGTTGAATGATAGAGCTAACAGTTGGATCAACATAGCTAACAATCTTTTAAAATCAAAGAATGATTGTACACAATGTTTTGTTATCTACCTACTGAGTGTTTTCGTCTATGTTATCGACTATGCTCTCGATGTATTCCATGATATATAGCTAAGCTATCTTCATCAAGAGTAGTAGCTCTAGAAATAATATCAGCATACTTGGTACTATTTGGGGCTATTAACCATTTCCAAAGTTGACCACAAAGAGTTCCTGATAGATAATTACATCTCTCACTGGTTGTTAACTTTAGTAGTGTGAGACAACATCTTCTAATTTTATAAAATAACTTCTAATAGTATCAATTATTAATGTATTCTTAGGCATGTACTCCATATTCCTGTCCTATAAATGAGCCAGTTTCTTGAAATGGATTGAAAAATTCCATAAACACTGATCCCTCCCCAAATACCCATAAATTTCTTCGTGAACTTTGAAAATATTGTATCAATATATTTGTTAACCTCTTCTAGATCATAGGCACTCCAAATCTAGATATTGAAATGTTTAAGGAACCTTCATAGAAAAGGCTTACTATCAGGAAAATCTTGCTTACTTCGGATGTTCATAAATACATCAACTTCCAGAATCAAAGCCCTAGGCTATAAATCCTTGTGAATAGGTTTCAATTCTTGTATCTCCTCCTCTATCACGCCATGTCTAATCTTTTGGGGTTCTCGTTCTATCTCAATAAATTCTGGTTCTAATACCACATGATCCAACCTCTTTTGTTTTTTCAGTTGCTTGGTATCTGTTTAGGCTTTTGATTCCCTTGTGGTGTAAACACTAGTACAAGATTAGTTTGAGTTAAAACTGATACTTTTTTCTCAACTTATGTTGCAATAGGATTAGTTGGAGTTGAAATAGGACATGTTCGATCTAAAATAGGATCAGTTTGAGTTGAAATTGATACTTTTTTCTCAACTTCTATCATAATAGCACTGGTTTGAGTTGAAAAAGGACATGTTTGAGTTGAAATAGGATCAATTTGAGTTGAAACTAATAATTTCTACTCAACGTCTATTAGTGTCTGACATTGACTTGTATGCATGGAACTTTCTTCTGTATCTAAACTATAAGCCAAACATCATCACAACTTACAATCAATGAAACTGTTAATCTATCAAAAATTGTACAAAGGTCTACAATATGAAGCATACACGAGAAAATATTTTAATAACATGGTTAAAAATTAGGCTAAATACAAAATCCTATGAGAGCTAATCGATTTGGACAATGTCACATGTGTAGATAGAGGTGTTGTAAGAAGGTGAACACTAGAATGAAACTTCTATTGCAGCCTGACATTCATATGGAGAATTATCTTTTGCAGAAGTTATGCATGCAATTTTGTTCTTCATCCAACCTAAATTCAAACATCATTACAATCAGTGACACAATTGAGCTATCAAATATGTACAGTAAAAGAGACTAAGGATTATGACCACAACATGCTAGAGAGATGACTCTCGTCCCAACCTTATAATTTTATGTATAGCTGCTTGAATCAACAAGGACCACAAATGTAACTAGAGTCCACTAGTGCATGTGCAACCTCGTGCACTCCTTTAATATCTTCCACTAGATTATACTAGTGGTTGGAGTGATCTCGATCACTGCTTTGGTACCTTCACTAGAGCCGACTAGTGGTTGGTGAACTTACCACTCGAGTTAAGTCTCACTCGACTCAAGTTAACTCACGCTAACTTGAGTTAGAAGGCTCTAGAGCTCCTTGGGCAAAAGAATCACCCCATGCTCCCCATGGGGGTTGAACCCAAGACCTCATCCTTCATAACCTTGAGGCTTAACCACTATGCTAAGTGGATCACTTGTTTAAGAGAGCACATGAACTTATGCTTAAGTGTAGTCTTGAGATCTTTGGCCATACATGAGTGACCAAACCGTGTCTGATTTCAGATCTCTCTGAATTTGTCGGACCCTTAGATCAGAGAACTACTATATTACATTTTTAACGCCTTGGGAAATATTTTCCTCCTCGAAAATATAGCTATAAGATAATTATCATCCCACGGTCCGATGTCCCATACCATCTTTTCTACATCAATCTGAGTATAACATTTGGTGTCCCATATCACCCTATTTTATATTCACATTAATGTGTGGTTGATACTTATCCTAAAGTTTAAACATATTCTGATAGAGTTCCTTTTCACTTCAACTCTTTAAATTTTTTTTTGAAGTTTCAGGCATTACCTCTAATTTGATATTCTAGGTTTTGATTCCTTCACATGATTCTTTCACGATCTTCTTCTTTTTCTTTGGAAACTTGAAAACCTCTTGATAAAATATCTATTCTTCTTTGCTTGGGTTTTTAAATGAAAACCACTTATAATTCCAAGTACTTGAATTTCTCAAATTCAAGTCCAATTGGTTATACTTGACCAATCTATAGCGACAAGAGCTATTTATTTTTTATCTTTAGATTCCTTTCTTATTAAAGCTTTAAGTAGCTATCCTGGTGAGGACTTTACAAGAATCTCTCTACTACTTAAGTCTAAGCATCCACTGATGCTTTGTTGGATTTTACCAAAATCCTTTTAAGGATAGATAGACTTTGTGTTTTACCTTCCATAGTCTTAATTACTATTGACACAGGTATAGACTACATACTTGGAATATTTCACTCTATTCAGACTTGGAACAACTTATTCTTTTCACACTTTTCCATTGGATAAATGGAACTTGAGTGAAAATTTCCAATACTTGGGCAAACGTCATAGTAGTTCCAATCGCAATTGTCTTGGACAAACCTTGCCAAGCTTGATCAAGGCTAGGATAAAGGAATTCAATTGCCAATACTTGGACAAACATCATAGTTGTTCCAATCGCAATTGTCTTGGACAAACCTTGCCAAGATTGATCAAGGCTTGTTGGCCTTGCAACAAAAATAAATACTTATTCTTTATCTTTAAATTCTCTTGAAGTATCAAAAGCTTCTTTGCTTACCCATGGGATTTTAGAGATCTTTTCCCACTCAAGTCCAAGCATGTACTAATACCTTTTAGATTCTAAAGCTAAGAATCTTTGATACACCTCCAGGTGATATCAACGATTGGATTTTAAGTACCACTTCTAGTGGTTTTGAACTCCTGGGTGAATTTTATTATAACTACTTGGGAGAATGTTATTCTTCAAGGACTTGTGATTCATTCTAGGGAATCAAATAATGTTGGTGCAAGGCAATCAACAATTGAAGTTTTGATGAAGTTTTTAAGTCAAGGATTGAAGTAAAGATCAAGTTATGAAGCATGAAGAAAGTACATGTTCAGAGGATGAAGATGTGTATACATATGTACATTAATTTAGAGTTAGATCACTTATAATTTTGTATGGTTATGAGCTTGTACATATTTGCCTATATATAAAAGTTAAAATGTCGGGGAAAATATGAGAGAGTGTGAGAGAACAAGAATTGAGGAGAATTAGAAGTCATTAGACACTTGTGAAGTGAGTAAGATAGCTCTCTCATCCAGATGTAAAACTTTTCAGTAATGAAGAAAAGTTGCACCCGATATTTCTGTGTGTTCTCCTTCTGTGCTTGATCATTTCAAGAATCCTTTTTTAGGTGTCTAATTCCATAGTTAATGAGTCTATGGTTAAAGTTTGAGAGCCTAATTGTAAACAGGCTGTGAGAATTGTGTGTAGGAACATTCATATGTGAGAAAGTGTTGAGTGTCTTCTAAAACAGGCGCAATCTTGATGGTCAAAGAACTGATCAGTTCTCAGTGCACAATGTAAAGTTTTGAACAAATGAGGAGCAGGGTAGCACCTACTCCAATGGAAGTGAATCACAAATTGAGCAAATATGGAGGAGAAGAATTCAAGGACATGAAGCTATATCAAAGTTTGGTTGGTAGTCTGATCTGTGCTACATTAACTAGGCTTGACTTGTCATATGCATTGTCCTAGGAAAGAACATTGGGTTGTAGGACAAAGGGTGTTGAGATACATTAAGGGTACACTCAAAGAAGGTTTGTATTATGGTTTTACATCAGATACAAACATCAAGATTTAGAGTGATACAAATTGGGCAAGTAATCCTGATGATAGGAGAACAACTTATGGATACTTGTGTTATGTGGGAGATAAGTTAATTTCTTGGTGTTCGTGATTAATTAGAACCCAATTCATGCATTGTCCTAGGAAAGAACATTGGGTTGTAGGACAAAGGGTGTTGAGATACATTAAGGGTACACTCAAAGAAGGTTTGTATTATGGTTTTACATCAGATACAAACATCAAGATTTAGAGTGATACAAATTGGGCAGGTAATCCTGATGATAGGAGATCAACTTATGGATACTTGTGTTATGTGGGAGATAAGTTAATTTCTTGGTGTTCAAAGAAGCAACACACAGTTGCTTTATCATCTACAGAGGCTGAGTACAAGGGTATGGTTGAAGCTGCAAAGGAAGTGATATGTCTTAAGACTCTTATGAAGAGTTTTGACATCATTCAAAGTACACCCACTATTCATGGAGATAACATGAGTTCATTGTATTTAGCTGCTAATCCTGTTTTTCATGCCAGGACTAAACACATTGAGATTCAGTATCATTTTCTAAGAGAGAAAGTGATGGATAAGGAGATTGAAGTCATACATACTTCAACAAAAGATCAGATAGCTGATATACTAACCAAAAGCTTGGATGGACCAAAGCTACAAAGATTCAAAGACATGGCAGGTATAAAAAAGATAGAGAAAACCTCAATTGATCATTGAGGGGGAGCTGTTGGTGCAAGGCAATCAACAATTGAAGTTTTGATGAATTTTTGAAGTCAAGGATTGAAGAAAAGATCAAGTTATGAAGCATGAAGAAAGTACATGTTTAGAGGATGAAGATGTGTATACATATGTACATTAATTTAGAGTTAGCTCACTTATACTTTTGTATGGTTATGAGCTTGTACATAATTGCCTATATGTTGGGGCAAATATGAGAGAGTGTGAGAGAACAAGAATTGAGGAGAATTAGAAGTCATTAGACACTTGTGAAGTGAGTAAGATAGCTCTCTCATCCAGATGTAAAACTTTTTAGTAATGAAGAAACGTTGCACCCGATATTTCTGTGTGTTCTCCTTCTGTGCTTGATCATTTCAAGAATCCTTTTGTAGGTGTCTAATTCCATAGTTAATGAGTCTATGGTTAAATTTAGAGAGCCTAATTGTAAACAGACTGTGAGAATTATGTGTAGGAACATTCATATGTGAGAAAGTATTGAGTGTCTTCTGAAACAGGCACAATCTCGATGGTCAAAGAACTTATCAGTTCTCAGTGCACAGCGTAAAGTTTTGCACAAATGAGGAGTCAAAATTTAACTTGGAAGGTAAGCCATCTATGGCTAAAAGCATTTTCTTAAACGGGTTCTAATCTGGGAGAAGCAAGCTTTAGAAGTTGTAGGTGTCAAAGTCGACTGTAAAGAACTATAGTTTTAGACATAGGTGACTTGTTGAGATCATTTCTCAAGATCTACTGAGTCTTTTGGAATGATTTAACTTGGAAGAGGTGCGCAAACTATAGAAGACACCTTGTGCAAAGTTTTATAAAAACTTTACACATTTGATAAGTCAATGAGTGATTTGTGTGCAGGAGACTTTCTATGTAGTCATCTTCTTCACAGCTTGTTCAAGATTTTAGTAATTGAGCATTGATTCTCCAAATTGGTGAAGGTTTAAGTTATTCTTGATATAGAGGTGCTCTAACTTCAAGAATAACTTGTTCTTTTGGAGATTAACACTCTCCATCAAATAACTTGAGCAAATGATTCATCTTGGAATTTTTTGCAATGCAAAAAGGATATTTGATAGAAATTCTTATACCTTCAAACAATATCGAGAAGCTTTAGTGATTCTGGTGTGTTCATTTCCCGAGTATCAAACTAGAGCATAAATATCACCTTTAGGATATGGTTACCCATTCCACTATGAAAGTTTGACTTCAACTTTCATTTATGTGATATTGATTCCTGTTCTTGAGTTTGGTACAAGATCTATTCTTATTGATCAATCTTTATATGCTATCTTTCATATGTGTTAAATACTTAAGTATCTAGGTAGGCATTCTTATACATGCATACACTTAATAGAATCTATTCACATGCATACATGTACCTCTCATTACATATACACTTCTCCCTTGTGCATATTTCTCTTGTACATTTACATATAATCATTACTTTTATGCATACATACATTCACATTTATCCATGCATATATAAACATTATATGCATATGCATTTATACATATATGCACATTTACTTTTCTCATGAACATATACCTAATTCATATGCCTGCACACAAACATTAACTCTAATATGTATGCTTATAAATTATTTTATACTTCTAGAACACTTGCATGTATACTTATTATGCATTTATGCACTTCAATTATACTCACTTTCATATGCATGTCTTGTTCGTATGCACCTAACTCATATGCATGCACACATGCACATGCATTACTCATTTAGATGCATTCATATGCATACATTTATACTTATATACACTTACACTCAAGCATCTAAACCCATCCATGTTCAAACATACACCCCATCACTCATATGCACATGCATAAATTTATATGCACATGTACTTACACATATGTCTCATACATGCGCTTACACACTCATAATCGAATGCATGCCCACACTCACTAATTTATGTTAATTCATATTCATAAACCTAACACTCATATAAACTTAACATAACTTAAAATTATGCTAATACATGCTAATTAACTCTCTTATGTTTATGATAACACACATTCTCATTCATACTTATATACATACATCAAATCTATATGTATGCACACAAATATTAACTCTAGTATGCATATTTATACACTATCATATACATTTAATACACTTACATTCATACCTATCATGCATTTATGCACACATACATACATCACATTCATGCACATATGCTCTCCCTTTAACATGCATGCTTTCATTAGCTTACATCCATGCATTCTTACTAACATTCATTCATGTATGTATACATTCATACACATACACACATCCATCTCACATTCATATGTATACATACAACTCATGCACACATTCATATACTTCACACTTCATATATACAAGCTCTCACAATCATATGCATGCATTCAACTCATCTCACATACACATGCACATGCATTCAACTCTTTAGATGCACTCATACATTCTCATACGTGCATATGCACTCACCTACATACACATGCATACACATATTCATGCATATGCATTCCTACTAAAATACACATGCATTTATGCCTACTCATGCACTTTCTTGTATACATACACATGCACATGCATTCATATATATTTAATATGCTTATGCACATCACGTATACGCACACATACTCTCTCTCTCTCTCGGCCTCTCTCTCTCTCTCGGCCTCTCTCTCTCTCTCTCTCTCTCTCTCTCTCTCTCTCTCTCTCTCTCTCTCTCTCTCTCTCTCTCTCTCTCTCTCTCTCTCTCTCTCTCTCTCTCTCTCTCTCTCTCTCTCTCTCTCTCTCTCTCTCTCTCTCTCTCTCTCTCTCTCTCTCTCTCTCTCTCTCTCTCTCTCTCTCTCTCTCTCTCTCTCTCTTTGTGGATCTCCGTCCACGTGAAGTCTCTGCATCAACAACACCCATTTTTGTTGTGCATCCATGTGTGCTCTGCCCTCTAGGCATTTCTCCCTCTTGGCAACTCCCCATTCATAGCATCAGTAGTGGCCATGCACAAATCTCTCTCCTTCTCACACATGAGTGTCCATTAGCGTGTGAAATCTCCTGTGTAGCCATCTTCAACTACTATCGACATCCATCTTTTGGCTCTCCGTTAACACCTGCAGCACCTACATCACTCTCTGGATCAATCTACATAGCATCCTCTCCTCCTTGCACAATGAGAGCAGCACCTCTCTCTCTCGATTTCTCTGTGTGCAGCAACAAACCAAACCGCCTGAGTTTCTGCACTCTATTTCATTCTCTCTCTCTCTCTCCCATAAATTTACATGACCTCGAGAAAGTCATTAGAGTTATGCTAGAGAACTTGAAGCAAACTCAAATGAATAAGTCAATCTTGGACTAGTCATCTTTTGAATATTGAATAAGTTCTTGTATAGAACATCTATCTAGGATGTTTAATTTAGTTATCTAGTTCCAATATGCTAACTCTGGACTTTTGCAAAAGGAATCAGATACCATATCTGAGTCAATTCCAAAAGATTTGGGAAGCTGAAGGAAATAGCTAAAAATATGTATAACTAATTCAAACTTCTAAGATATAAACTTGTTATGAGTCAAATACTTGATGACCCAAGACTTTAACTCAAGACTTTAACTTCTTGACGATCTGATTCCACATAGTATTGAAGCATGTATTAGTTTTTTTCTATCTTTAAGAGAAAAGAACTTGATTCTCAAAAAGATTCATAGAGTAAATATAAACATCATCCAACCACAAGATACGAGTGTGGTATCCAACATCAAATGTCGACCCACTAAGGTTCTGTTGATGCATTTTTACTCAAATAATACTTCACTTGAGACTAAGTTCATGCCTATATTCAATCTTTATGACTCCTTACTAGGAATGCAATTTCTTGGTGCTTGACTTAGTAAATCTATTCCTTAGTTGAAAGGATCATTTCAATTTCAAATTCCTACTTCTTCAAAAAATTTTGAAATATTTTTTAATCAATAACACTATCTTCAAGTGTTTCTTGATTCAAATAAGAACAAGTATTTTGCCTTATTTGAAAAAGAAGATCTTGGAATTTATTTTTACTTTGTATCTTCATGATCTTAAGGTATCTTGAGATAATACTTTTATCCTTCTTGAATTCAAACTTCTCCTTTAATTCCCTTGAGGATCAAATCTAGCTTCAAGGTTTATTCTCATACTAAAAGATAATTATCATCCCATGGTCCAATGTTCCATACCATCTTTCTTACATCAATTTGAGTATAAAGTCTCGTGTCCCATACCACCTTATTTTATATTCACATTAATGTGTGGATGATACTTAATCTAAAGTTTAAACATATCTTGATAGAGTACCCTTTTACTTCAATTTTTTAAAAGAAGTTTGAAGTTTCAGGCATTACCTCTAACTTGATATTCTACATTTTGATCCCTTCAGATGATTGTTTCATGATCTTGTGCTTTCCTTTGGGAACTTGAAAACCAATTGATAGAATATCTATTCTTCTTTGCTAGGGTTTTCAAATGAAAAGCAACTATAATTCCAAGTACTTAAATTTTTCCAATTCAAGTCTGATTGGTTATACTTGACCAATTTTGCAGTGACATGAGTTGTTTGCTTCTTGTCTTTAGATTCCTTTCTAACTAAAGCTTTAACTAGCTACCTTGATGATTTTTTTAGGAATCTCTGTACTGCTTAAGTATAAGCATCCACTAATGGTTTTGGATTTCACCTTTAAGTAATTTCTTTAAGGATAGGTAAACTTTGTGTTGTACCTTCCACAAACTTAATTACCATGGACACGGTTGCATACCACATACTTGGAATAGCTCACTTATTTCACACTTCTCCATTGGATAAATGGAACTTGAGTGAAATATTTCCCAAAAGGAGTTTGATTACCAACAAAATTCTAAGTAATTCCAATCGCAATTTCTTGGACAAACCTAGGCAAGGTTGATCAAGTCTTGTTGTCCTTGCGACAAAAATAAAGACTTATGCTTTATCTTTAAGATCTCTTGAACTATCAAAAGCTTCTTTGCTTACCCATGGGATTTTAGAGATCCTCCCCCAACTCAAGTCTAAGCATGTACTAATGCCTTTCAGATTCTAAAGCTAAGAATCTTTGAACACCTCCAGGTGATATCAACCATTGGACTTTAAGTACCACTTCTAGTGGTTTGGGGCTTCTGGGGAACTACTTGCTATCTGAAGAGTTTTAAGAATTTCATTCTCACTACTTGGGAGAATGTTATTCTTCAAGGAATTTAGATTCATTCTAGGGAATCAAATGACATGAGCAAAATGTTTCATATTGGAACCTTTTGCAATGCTAAAAGGATATTTGAATAAAATTCTTAGACTTTCAAAAACTATCGTGAAGCTTTACTGATTCAGTTGTGTTCATTTCTTCAGTATCAAACTAGAGAATAACTATCACCTTTAGGATATGGTCTCTCATTCCACTATGAAAGTTTGACTTGAACTTTCATTTATGTGATATTGATTCCTATTCTTGAGTCTATTACAAGATTTATTATTATTCATCGATCTCTAGATGTTACTAGAGTACTTTAAACATATTTCGACAATCACAATTATACTTAAAGTCCAAGCACCTTTTGATGATTGATCCAATAATAATGCTACTATGAACACATAATTTTGAACTTTATAGCTTGCTTAGGAAAATTTCCTTGATTGGAAATCCATATCTTGGAGCTTTGTATTCCCAAATGCAAAGTTCAAAGTTCGATTCATGTCTTTAGGAACTTATCTCATCTCCTAAAGATCCTTTGCTTTGGTTTCTTCCTGAAGCTTCAATTAACTTAAATGAAACAAAAAATTAATCTTCAAATCCTTCTAAAAGGAAGATTTCTTTCAAGTTTCCACTTTTTCTTAACAAGTTGCATCATTACCAATGATGCAAAATTGGAACCTATCATCCACCTATTGAACATCAAAGCTCAATTGTTGCTAGGCTTTAAGCACTTCTCTGATTTTCATCACTCCTTAGGATGAACTCAAAGTGAAGACATCAAAAACTCTATGGTTTTTACAAATTTGGAACATCTCAACTATTTTTTGAAATTTTAAAGTTCAATTAGCTTAAGTTCCAATTGATTTTATTTGATTGCTATCATGTCTTGGGATAGAGTCAAATAAAAGCATTCCAAACCATTCTATTTGCAAGTAGTTCTATTTTCTAACCATTCAGATGAGCAAGAAAAATGAATGCTTGACTTTCAGTAGACCTACTTTTCATAAGAAAGACTCCTAACTTATGATGCCTCAGTATCACGTTAGGGAAAAATGAACTAGCTACTTGAGTTGCATGGCAGCCAGGAGCCTTGCAACTACCTAGTTTTGTATTTTCCCTAGCTATCTAAGGCAACTTAGAAAAAGGAGGTAACAATTAGGGAAGTACATTTGTTCAACGACATAGCAAAAAATCACCAAAAAACCATGCTTCTACATATGCCAATGCATGTTCTTGGATGCAAATGCATGTGAATGCATGCACATGTTGGCATTCTCCTTTCATGCACCAAACTTAAATCAAGCAGTTCTTGCGTTTGAAAAAGCATGTTCCCAATCATCCATGCACAAACATTTTACTTGCTAGCTTTTTTTTAAAGATATAACCGTTCATGTGCATAAACTTGAGCATTAACTATCTTTTTTAAGCAAGAAGAAAACGTGTTTTGTGATGATGTATTTAGGTAGTGATGTGTGTGAACACACTAGCACTATCGCGCTACTTTTTTCCCTCTTTAGGAGGTCCCCCCCCCCAACTTGTATATATGCCTATATCCCTAATGGGTTACTTATCTTTGTATATTCTAGTGGTATTACATACAGTATTGTGTGTTGTGCTCCAAGCTTCTTCTTCTTCCTTGTACTGTGTGCATGCTTCCACAAACGTCTAATTCCAACAACTGGTATCAAAGGCTTCATCTAGGGCATCATCAACACTCCTCTGATCATAGTCTCTGATTTGCATGAAATTTGGTGAGCATACTTAGCGTGTTTTCGAGATTAAAATAGCTTTGTTGTGTGGTGCCAAAATCGTGATCCGAGCTCGTTTCAGCCTCCGAACGCATTATTGCAGTGTTTATGCAAGCTATTTTGTCTTTTTGTGACAAAGATATATATAAGTTTTGGCTCACCAGTATGAGCATCTCAAAGTCTACTACAAGTCTAGCAAAACTCATTTGGGTAGTCCTATTCAACTTTTTCAGATACAATCATTTTTCTATATCAAGTTATTTTAGTTAGTTGACCATGTATTTCGTATGTTGGTTGTTGAGGATAAGTTGGATGGTACCAATTATCCGTTGTGGGCTTATATGATGCATCATGTATTGGTCGCAAAAGGATTGTGGAATATTGTGTAGGGTGTTGAAAAATGTCCTATTACACCTGCAAATACAAGTACTACAAATATAGGTACTGAAGCTGATGTAGATGGTGTTGAAGATGGTGATATTCTGCAGATTCCTATTTGTGCTACTGTTTCTATTGCACCTCTATAGAGAAATTTCATTGGGATGGCAGAGATGCTCAAGCACATGCATTGATAGCTTTTTCTATCAAACATGCCATTATTCCTCGCATTAGCTCTTGTAGAATAGTTAAGGATGTTTGGGATACACTTACCACATTCTATCAGGTTAGGAATGAGGCTGCAACAGTGTAGCCATAGGAAATGCTCATGAATGAATGACTCTCCCTCCAACCATATGCCTCTATATATAGCTCTCTCCACAAGACTGCGTACTTGGGCAGGTGGATACTAGCTATCAATGTGTCAGCCATGTAATAAATCCAGTTGATGAATTCTTGGCACTTTTATAGGCAAACTCAGCTAAAGGAAGATAGTCTCCCAATCAGTCTATTTGGAAGTAACATAAGCTCTGAGTATGTCTTCCAAGATTTGATTGACTTTCTCTGTCTGTCCATCCATCTGTGGATGTTTAGGTGTACTTAAAATTAGTTTAGTTTCAAGCCTACTAAAGAATACTTGCCAAAAATGACTTGTAAATCGAGCATCTCTATCAGAAACTATGTCTACTCGAAGACCATAGAGTCTATAAAGTTGATTTACAGATATTTTTGCAAGTTCCGGAGTCTTATAAGTAGTCTTGACTGGAATAAACTGAGCAAGTTTAGTCAATCGATCAACTACAACCCAGACTGAATCAAAGCCTTTCTGAGTGTGGGGTAATCCAGAAATGAAATCCATGGAAATACTTTTCCACTTTCCTTTGGGAATTTCCAAAGGATGCAACAATCCTCAAACTTTAAGCCATTGAAATTTATTGACTTGACATGTATGGCACTTGGATACATAGTTTTGCACATCTCGATGTAAACTAGGCTAGTAAAAAGGTTGTTTGACTAACTCATAGGTTTAGTTAATACCAGGATGTCTTGCACTCGGAGCATCATGGCATTCAAAAAGTACTTGATTTCGTATGTCCGGCATACTTGGGACACAAACCTTACCTTTATAAAGAAAATATTTATCTTGGAGAGAATAGTGTTTAAACTTTCTCTCAAAATTACTTGCTTCATTCTATTCAGCTTGTTCAGCTGCTTTCCATGCTTGATTGTAGCTTGGATCTTCTTTGCAACTTCCTTTCAAAGTTGCAATAAATTCACTTTGAATTTGTACAAAAATTAGGTTGTTCAACATAGGCATCTGACTTAAGGCGTCTGCCACTACATTGAACTTTCCTTTTCTGTATCTTAGTTCATAATCGAACTCTTGTAACTATTCGGCCCATCTTGCTTTTCTACCTCTCAAATCTGGTTGGTTTCCAAACCACTTGATGCTCTCTTGATCAAAGACTATGGTTAACTTTGATCCATACAGGTAATGGTGCCATTTCTTTAGAGCATTTATAATAGCGAACATCTCTCGCTCATAGGTAGAGTAGTTTTGTTGAGCATGACTTAGCTTTCTACTCTCGAAAGCTATTGGTTGACCATCTTGGCTTAGTACTGCTCCTACTATAGATGAACTTGCATCTGTTTCTAATTGGAAAGGTTTATTCGGATCTACGATTTGTAGAATTGAGGCCGAAGCTAAAGCAAGTTTAAGTTCTTGCAAACTCTTTGCTTGTTCCTCTTTCCAATTTAGCTTCTGATACTTCCCTTTGAGTTGATCCGTCAAAGGTACTGCAATCTTGGCATATCCAGCTACAAACTTCCGATAATGTCCTGCCAATCCGAGAAAACTTTGTAGTTCTCAAATCGTCTTGGGCTCAGGCCATTCAAGAATCACTTGGACCTTTTCAGGGTCAATGTTGATTCCTTTCGCAGAAATAATATGGCCTAAATACTTTACTTCTAGGGTAAAGAATTCACATTTTGACTCTTTACCCTAAAGTTTATTATCGCAAAAAAGTTGAAAAACTTTTTCCAAGTGCTCTAAGTGACTTTCATGATGTTTACTGTAGATTAGAATATCATCGAGAAAATCTACAACAAATTTTCCCAAGTATGGCTTAAGCAATTGATTCATTAAAGTCATAAATGTTGCGGGTGCATTTGTCAACCCGAAGGGCATCACTAAAAACTCATACTAACCATACTTTGTTCGAAAGGCTGTCTTGGGAATATCATCATCTTTGATTCTAACCTGATGATAACCTTGGCATAAATACCAATGCAACAGCGTCGCCACAAGAAATGCTCATGAATGAATGACTTTCCTCCCAACCATATGCCTCTATATATAGCTCTCTCCAAGGGATTGCCTGCTTGGGCAGGTGGATACTAACCATCCATGTGTCAGCCATGTAACTGCATGTACACCAAGTGTCCCAGTTAGCCAGCGTTTACTCAAGTGGATGCGTCTAGAAGGTTCTAGAGCCCCTTGGGCAAAACACTCTCCCCATCTACCCCATGGGAGTTGAACCCAAGACCTCCTCCTTCACACCCTTGAGTCTTAACCACTAGGCTAAGTGGATTACTTGGTTACAAGAGTAAATGACGTTCTAGTAAGTTTAGACTCAAGATCTTTGGTCATTCATACGGATGACCAAACGATGTCCGATTTTAGATCTGTCTGAACCAGTCAGATCCTTAGATCACAGACTTACTTTATTATAGAGGCTGGTGTTGCTTAACTCCAAAAATAGTTGGAGATTGAGCACATGAATGAAGGTGATTCTATGGATAGTTTTCTTATGAGGATCAAGGATTTAAAGGAACAATTGATTTCTACTGATGAAGGCCTTCCTGACAGTTCACTTGTGTAGACTATTTTGAATGATCTTCTCGACTCATATCATAGTTTTTCTTCTACTCTTTGTTTGATGATGAAAAGCAATCCAAATCCCTTAACATTTGAAGAGTTAGTTTTTGTTTTGTTGCAAGAAGATCAGACCACGCAAAACAGGTCTTTTATGTGTGTTGCAGATCAAGCTTTCCTGGCTAGTCAGAAGGGCAAAGGAAAATGGAGCTCTTCTACTAGTAAGCAAAAATCTGCGAATTTAGTACAATCGAAGAAGGAAGACAAAGTTGAGAAGAAATCGGAAAAACTAGTTTTCAAATACTATAAAGCAAATGATTATGTCATTAAGAGCTGTCCAAAGCTGGCTGCTAAAGAGGCAAAGAAGAAAGAGGCCAGAATGTTGTTGCAGAGGGTTCTACACCAAAACAGAGTCTACAATTCTTGTGCAGGATGAAGAATGGGCATTTACTACTGTTTGCAGTTTTGACCCATGCTCTCATGAACAGTGCATGTCTGCAATAGACTTAGATGTTTGGCACTTTGATAGTGGGGCGACCAAACATATTACCTCGTAGTGTAGTTTTTCTTCTTCACTCGAGCCTTCCCCTATAGGGAATACTATTACATGCACAAACAACTCCTCTTATCCTGTTATGGGAGTTGGTAAGATCATTCTAACTACTACTGATGGTAGTTGTTTTACATTGTCAGATGCTTTATTTGTGCCATGGATCAAGAAGAATGTGTTATCGGTTTCAGCTTTGGCCAAGATTGGCTTAGTTGTGAAATTTGTCGATGACATATGTAAAGTTCATGATCTATCAAATGGCGATGTGATTATTGCTTCTAGCATCTTATCTCGTGGGCTATATAAGCTCATAGATTATGAAAAATCTATGAATGATTCAGCATGTGCAATACATGATTCTCATGCTATCTCAAATGCAAAGCTTTGGCCATTTGAATTTTGCTAGTTTGCTATGCCTACAGAAATCTGAAATGTTGTCCTCTTTGCCCAAACTTGAGGCACCCAGAAAACATGTCTGTTGAAGGCTGTATTTTGGGCGAAATCCAGTGTTCCTCCTTTCCAAAAGATGGTTCAGTTCGGGCTACTCAGAAATTATAACTTGTACATAGTGATGTCTATGGTCCTATGCAGACACCTTCTTTTGGAAACTATCTTTACTTCATGAATTTCATTGATGATTTTTCCAGGCATGCACCTCAATAGAATGGAGTTGCTGAACAGAAGAATAGGTCACTCATGGAGATGGCGAGGTGTATGCTTAAGAGTTAGGCTTTACCACATAGTTTCTGGCTTGAGGTTGTTATGTGTGCATCATATGTACTTAACAAATGTCCCACCAAAGCACTGTTGGAGCAAGACAATCATCAATGGATGATTACATGAAGTCTAAGGGATGAAGAAGTGAAGACTCAAGCTCAAAGCATGATGACAAGAGAAGAATCGGGAAGTAATGTTCTATACATTTATGTATATTAGCTTTGGAAAAATACTTCAAAATACTTTGATTTAGTGATGAGTTCATACTCATATGTATATATACACTCATGTATAGTCGTGACATAGAAGAGCGATGAAGAATAGTTGAGAATATAGTCAATAGAATTCAAGTTTTCTAAGAGATGATGTGCAAAGAGTTTTCTCGTGAGTAAGCGACTAGTCTTTCCTAGAATTCTCTCAGCTTGATCATGTGGATCAGGAAATATTTTGTACACATGTAACTCAAAAGCTAATCAAGCTATGAAGAAAGTTTGATCATCTAATTCTCTTCAGATTGTGTGTATGACAAGTAGGAACATTCATATGTAGAAGTCTGCAGGTGAAGTTCTCGAAATCGTGCATTTTGCTGCTCAAAGATTTGCTTGGATCTCAGTGTTGTGTAAAGTGTTTTATGTTTGAGCATTCAAAATCTAAGTTACAAGATAAGGAAGCTTTTGCTAAAAGCATTTAGCAAAACGGGTTAGATTCTGAGAGAAATCAACTTAAGAAGTTGACCATGTCAAAATGCCATTTTTGGAAGGCAGTTTTTGACATAGGTTTGATCTAAGTGATCAAATTAGAAATCTAATGGTTCTTTTGAAGAACTAATGATCATAATGATTGCACAAAGGTAATATGAATATGTGTGCATCATTTGAAGAGGTTTACACTTCTACAAAAGATCACATTGCAAATATTATGACAAAGAGCTTGGATGGAGTGAAGACAAGTAGATTCAAAGAAATGGTAGGAATAAAAGAGAAGAAGGATAAATGAAGAAGACAATGAATGCTAATTAGTGATTGAGGGGGAGCTTTTGGGGATTCACTCACTAATTAGACATAAAGACATGAAGGCATATGAAGGAAGAAGAAAGACAAAGAGAAGTGAAAGCAAAACACTTAGAAAATCAAGCCTAAGTGAAGGGACAAATTCACACTTGTAATATAGTGCAGAATTAGAGTTTAATCGTGGCATAGAACTTCTAGAATTATGAGTTTACGTCTAGGAGTATGTACACCATATGTATATAAGTCAATTTGAGTTAAAAACGTAAGAGAGAACTTGATTTGCAAGTTATGTGTGAGTAGAGAAAAAGTCGGGTATTTTTCTAAGAGAAATGTTGAGGAAAAGCTACACAGATTAGGAGAGTTTTCCATGGCTATCAAGCCAAGCCATTTTGTAAAAATATTCTCTAATAGATAACACATGTTTCTATAGAAGGATTTGATCTAATTCCTCTTGTGTAGAGAATTCTATGTGTTTTCATATCAGTGTAAAAGTAAGTTGACAGTTATGAGTTTTCTAGTGCACTTTTAACTGATCTTCAAAAGGTCATATCTCATAGTATCGTGTAAAGTTTTCCATGAGTGATAGATCATTTTGAAGCTACTACCTTCAGCTACAATCAACCAAAAGATATTTGCAAAACAGGATGTGTACGCAGATAACTGAGTCTAACAATGAAGGTATGTCAAATCGATGAAGCTATTTTTAAGATTTTAGACATAGTTCAAATGTTGAAGTGTATTTAGAAGATTCTGAAGTTATTACTTGAAAGTTTTGCTTGGAATGTGTTACTTAAAACTAGCAAGAACTTCTTTTAGCAAATGATCAAAAGAATTTACAAAAATCAAGCTAATAAAGATCAGATTTGAAGCTAGAAGAAAAGGCACAAATTTCTAGAAAGTGTATTTTTTATTTTCACTAAGTTCAATGATAAAGTTTTAAAATTTCGAGTGTTGCTAAGCTAATGATGGTTATGGAGGAATTTTGATATCTCTTTAGCTTAGTTCTTGTGGCGTTACATACACCAACAAGTGGTATCAGATCAGAATGGTCCTCAAGAGTGAAAGGAGGTGCAGATACAAGAGGAGTTGAAGATTTCTTAATTAGAAAGGTGAAAGCTAAGGTGTTCGACAACAAAAGGCATCAGAGAAGCACTTTGAAGTCATTCTCAAGGGTAAAGATCTAAAAAAGGTAACATATTTTAACATTATGCTCAGAGGTTGCAAGAGAAGCAAGAAGACTATGGCAGATCATGTATCTATTGACAAATTGGACAGAGATAATTATCCTGCTTCGGTAATGAGAATGGAAGCCTTATTTATGAGTAAGGATCTAATGCTATATGTGACGGGTTAAGAAGGAAAACCTACATTTGAAGATGATAAAAAAACAAGGAAAGAAGAATTAGAAGCTTTGAAGCTATGGCAAAAGAAAGGTGCAAGTGCAAGAGCTTTTATATACAACACTATCAAAGATCATTTGTTACCACATATTAGAGGTTTAGAAACAGCTGAAGACATATGGAATGGTTTGGAAGATCACTTCCAAAACACTACTAAAACTAGAAAGGCTAGCTTATGGTCAGAGTTTATCACATTTAAAAAGAAGCAAAGTCAGAGCATTAGTGACTATGTCACTAAGATGAAGGACTTGGCAGATAGCCTTTAATCTATTGATAAGGATATTGAAGATCATAGGTGGATAGCACAATTGCTTGCAGGATTGAGAGGAGGTCAATTGTGGAAACCTTTTGTACTTTCAACTGAACTTTCATTAAATCATTTTCTACCAGAATTGAATCAATTGCTTGGATTGATGCTTACATTTGAGCAACTTCTTCAAAGCATGGAAAACTGCATACAAATCCTTCTCATAGATGGAGTAATTCTCCTAAGCTAGTTCTAGCTTCTTACTCTCAAAAACCACTAATCAACAATCTTCAACTAAAAGCACTCCTATAGCTAAATCACATGTGTTAGTCTCCACCACAAAGGTTCTATTGGGATCTTCTATATGTAAAGGTGGGGCAATAGAAACTCCTACCTTCAACTTTTCCATACTTTTCTTTTGATTTTGGAGGATGTAGAGGAAGAAGAAATTACAAAAACTACACTGAAAAAAAAACTCAAGAGGATTCACTTCTCTTGATGAACATGACCATGAATGAAGATAAAGTATATGAGCATGTATTTTATATAGATTCTAGTTGTTCAAATCATGTAGCAGGGAATGTGGCTCTACTCATAGACTCAGAGGATCCAAGGAATAGACATGAGGTTCAAACAGGAGATGACACTAGGCACTTAGTGGAAAAGATAGGAAATGTGAAGACTCTAGATAAAAACATGAACCTACTGAGGAAGGTATTATATGTGCCTACCATAACAAAAAATCTCATAAGTGTTGGGCAAATTGTAGAGAACGGATTGCAAGTAAGGTTCACAAGGAATGGAGCTTTTGTTGAAGATCCACACATGGATTCAAGAGAATAGAAAATGGAGAGAAGACAAGTACACTCTTTACATTTGAGCTCCAAGAAACTAGAAGTATAGCTATGTTCAATTATGGTAGTTAGACCTTATCAGTATTAGAAATGTGGCACAAGAGATTGTCCCATATAGGTGAAAGGAACTTGAAGCAAATGTGCAGGGATCAAAGTGTGCTTGGCCTACAAAATATTTCCAAGAAACACATGATATATAAATTTAGTGCTTGTCAGCTTGGGAAATCAGAGAGAGAATCCTTTATGAAGAAGGGATACATTCATGGAGACTTGTTGGAGTTAGTACACACAGATGTTTGGGGACCTAAGAAGGAGCCTTCAATTTTAGGATCAAGGAACTATGTGTCTTCTATTGATGATTGTAGCAGAAGGACCATACTATATGAAGCATAAGGATGAAATCTTCTCATGTTTCAAGAAGTATCTTGTGCTTTTTGAAAATCAAACACGTAAAACACTAAAAAGGCTAAGGTCAGATGGAGGGGGAGTGATTTTGATGCTTATATCCAAGAGAGAGGAACCAAAAGAGAAATCACAACTAGGAACACTCCACAACAGAATGGAGTGGCAGAGAGAAGAAACAGGACCATAGTTGAAGCTGCAAGGTCTATGCTCAATGAGAAGAAGTTACCAAATTACTTGTGGGTAAATGGTGTATCTACAACCACCTATCTGATCAATAGACTCCCATCAAAGGCATTGGATGGGATGACATCCTATAAAGCATGGAATGGAAGAAGACCTAGCCTTGACCATTTCAGGATATTTGGTTGCATAGCATATGCACATATTCCGTCTCAAATCAAAGGTAAAATGGGCCTTAAAGCAGAGAAATGTGTATCCATTGGGTATGATCAAAATAAAAAAGGGTACAGGTTATATAATCCGAGTAATAAAGGTTTCATTATTAGTAGACATGTTGTCTTTGATGAGAACAACTCTTGGTTTGAAGATGATTGCAGGAAAATCAAGCTTCCTTATGACCTAGAGGAGGACTTCCCAAAAATTCAAAAAGGGAATGAGCACATACATGAAGATAAAAGTGATTCCGATGAGAATTAGACGACACCAAGAAAAATTATTAATGCCTCAAACACCAAAGGGAAAGCAAAGCTTCTGGAGTTGAGAGATGTTGTCGAATCTTCTCAACAAACTATAAGGAGATCCAGTAGAGAGAAAAGAAAGCCAGAAAGGTATGGATTTGACACTTCTCTGGTTAGTAAACATTCCATTCACATTTCTCAAGATCTAAACTTAGAGAAACCATCAAAATTTGAAGAAGCAAACAACAAACCAAAATGGATAGATGCAATGGAAGAAGAAATAGAATCTTCAAGAGAATCAGACTTGGGAATTGGTTCCCAAGAAACCATCTATGAAGGTGATTGGTACAAGGCGGATTTACAAAGTAAAAAGGAATTATGATGGTTCAATAAATAGGCAGAAGGCAAGGCTTGTGGCTTAAGGGTTTGCTCAAACCCAAGATATAGATTATGAAGAGACCTTCTCACCCGTGGCAAACATGCCAACAATTAGAGTACTCATGAGTGTAGGTGCCTCAAAGAATTGCAACATCTATCAGACGGATGTAAAAAATGCATTTTTGAATGGTTGGATCTTTGAGGAGGTGTACATGGCACAACTATATTTGAAGATGAGTCACATCCTGCATATGCGTGTAAACTTAGGAAAGCTGTATATGGATTGAAGCAAGCTCCTAGAGCTTGGAATCATAGACTAGTCACTTTTTTTGCAGGAAACAGGGTTTCAATCAAGCAAATCAAGTCCTTCATTTTTTATTAAGAAAAGTAAATATGAAATGATATACTTATGCATATATGTAGATGATATAATTCTTACAGGTGGTGACATTGATGGGATCAAAAACATCAAAGCAAGAGTTTAAGATACGTGACCTTGGATTACTTATTTACTTCCTATGATTAAAAGTATTCTATACAGATGAAGGAATGTTCCTTACACAAAGGAAATTTATTAAAGATATGCTTGCAAAGTTCAAAATGCAAGAAGCTAAATTTGTAAGTACCCCATGGAGGTCAATCACAAATTAAGTGCTCATGGTGGAGAGCTCATTGAAGATATCACAAGCTATCAAAGCCTAGTTGGGAGTTCGAATTATGCTACACTAACGAGGGTTGATATTTGTTATGGAGTAAGTGTGCTTAGCCAGCTCATGCACACCCAACGAAAGCCTCACATGGATGAAGAAAAAAGGATATTGAAGTACTTGAAAGGAACACTAAATGAAGGTTTATATTACCCTTACACATCTGACTTGTGTGTAAAGCTATTCACTGATGTAGATTTGGTAGGTTCCAAAGATGATAGAAGAAGCACATCATGATATCTCTCATTTTTAGGTACAAAGCTTATATCTTGGTCTTTAAAGAAGCAACCTACACTTGCCCTTTCCTCAATTGAAGCTAAATATAGAGGGTTAGGAATTGCAACACAAGAAGCTATGTGGATCAAGACCCTATACACAAATGTAGGGTTGGATTTGGACACTCCATACTTATTCGGAGATAGTATGAGTTCAGTTCATCTAGTTGCTAATCCTATCTTTCATGCCAGGGCCAAGCAGATGGAAGTTCATTATCACTTTGTTAGGGAAAAGATTATAAGGAAGGAGATACAAATCTCCTATGTATCTACTCATATGCAATGTGCAGATATGATGACCAAATCATTGGATGCAAGCAAATTAAACAAATCTAAATCTATGATTGGATTGTAGGAGATACCAACGTATTGAAGACTCAAGCATCCTAGGCTTGAGCGGGAGCTGTTGGTACATTTGACAAGCCTAGATGCTTGATCAAATGATCATAACTTCTCACATTTACATTGAGTTCACAAATGACTTACATACGAACACCTCTTGTAAAAGCTATGCATTTTACTTCCTTGGATAAATGTAAAAGAAGGAGAAATGAGGAATCTCAAGAAGCTAGGAGCTAAAAGCCACGACTCATCTGGTGGTTGAAACCAAATGAATCATCACCTAAAGTGAAGGAACACTTTTAGGTGAGGGAAATTCAAATTTCAAATTAAACAAATGTGTACATATAGAGGTGACCTTTAGTCACAGGATATAGCAGAGGTTATAGAGTCATTGAGCCTCATGGTTGAGCACATATTGAGCTCACTTATGTATGCATAATTCCACTACATCTCCTTTGTATCATACTTTCATTGTCTCATATAATTTAATACATTATTTCAAGATCATCTCTATTTACTATTCTTCGCTAAGTCATCTTCAATTCAATGCTCTTGCACAAACGATTTCTCTACATGTACATCATTTGCCACACTTTAACTTAGTAAAGTTAAAGTTATCAATCTACTATCTTCATATCAAATTTCATAACATTTGGTCTATTGAATCTTGAGTTATGAAGTAAACAAGCTTACTATGTCTGGACACTTCCTTGCTCCTAAAAAGTCGGGTTAACACCCCTGAGTTCTTAAACTGATTTCTCAGTGTACACTCACTCT
This sequence comes from Ceratopteris richardii, assembly GCA_020310875.1. NCBI lineage: Eukaryota > Viridiplantae > Streptophyta > Polypodiopsida > Polypodiales > Pteridaceae > Ceratopteris > Ceratopteris richardii. The sequence goes on from CM035434.1 coordinate 97,653,857, forward strand.
AAATTCATGAAATAACTTGGAATAGTTATCTAAGCCCTTGAATTACAAGTTTCCAAAAGTTCTCGGGTCAACTTCTATAAGGGAGTGAGAATTGAGTATTTTTTTTAGCAATTCAAATCCAAAAATAGCAAGTTTTTCTATGTTCAAGTACTCTGTTTTTAAACTCACATTTGGAAAAGATGCTCCAAAGCAGTTGGTAGGTTGTGATACCTTATTTGCAAGCTAAGGGGGCCCACTTGGCATCTTTGGTGTTGTTTTGGCTGGTCTATAGTAGGAATATTGCAACACCACCTCATCTCCAGACATATACTCAACCATCTCTTCACACAAAAGCCGCTATGGACACACTCTAATGTAATTTTGATCCATATTAAGACCTTGTTTTTTTGTCCATTCTTGTGTGTGATCTTTTGCTATGCAATGTAGGTAATAGCACCTAAGTACTATGGCTTATGGTGTTCTGGAAAACAAGGATAAGTTGTTGCTAGTTGTGAAGTGGATGAAATACAAAATGTGGTAATATTTTCAAGTCTAATGATTTAGTTTGTTTAATTATATAAGTATGTGGTTAATTCACAATGAATTTTCTAGTTCATGGACCCAATGATCAACTAATAGTTAGAACAATAACTTTTTGCGTGACCAAAATTTGCTCAAGACTACCTTGCTTATCTTACTTGTAACATACATTGTGATCCTAGCGCAAATTTCATAGTTGAAGATGAAGATGAAAGGATGTGGAAACCAACAAAAATGCACAATGGCAAACATAACTAGTAAGAGAGCACCCGTCCTTCCATGGATTATATGAAATCCAACCAAGAGCCTTCCAACTCAATCAAGGCTATTTCCCACTTTCACTTCACATGTATTCTTTGTTTTCTTGGTAACAAAAAGAAGGGCGACATAGAAGTAGAAATGGCTAGATTATTGGGTGTTTCATACACCACCAAAGGATGTAGTAAAATACATGTTAGATGTGTTGGAAGTATAGGGGCAACCGCATGCAACAATGCACCAAAATTGGATAGAGGAACACAATATTGAGGTAGGAAGAAAAAGAAAACATGGGGCATTGTCCAAATGAGATCTTATGGATCATTAAAAGTCAAGAAGCTAACCAAAAGTGAAAGGAAAGAGAAAAGACAAGACATCCATGTGAAGAGTCACTAGGAAGGTGAATAGTTCACATGAGTACTCCACACTTTACACATCATTATAAAGAGAATTTCATGATAAAAACTTGACGAAAGGAATCTAGAGAGTAAAGAAACATCATGAAGTGAAGCTATTACCATGCTTTCTATATAAAATCAACCTGTTAGAGTAATTAATCTCTTTATATGAATCTATTTCTTGTAATAAAGTACACATTATAGAAATAATTATCTTTTCTACTCTCTATGTCTTTAAATGTTGGGGAATAGTCAACACCCCTATGCAGCTTTGGAAGGTTTTAGGCCTTCACAGATTGTTTTCTCATAGTGACCCCAAGTCACTATTTGCATCTAATGCCAAATTTAGATGTGGAAAAATAATGAAACTTTCAAACATGCAAGTAGATGTGTTCAGCCATCCATAGCATTTCAACACTTGATTTGGATACTCCAGTAGGGAGAACCAACCTCTACAATTTAGACTAGTTGTTGGTACTACTATATGCCTATGTGCAAAGACACACCTTCATTGTTTACATCTTCACTCAGAGATCACGTGGATTATAGTCACAAACGTCCCACCACATTGAATAGACTCTATAAACAATCAAATTCAAGTGAAATCACTTGAAATGGATGCCGGAAGAAGGAGTTCTAGCCAAAACAAAATAGTGCTTGAAACTAGCTCACTCCTCAGAGAGGTAGTGAGCAATGGCTAACTACAGAGAAGAATAAGCTAAAAAAATGACTAACTAAGCAAGGGGGCTGCATATAGCAACTTCCTTACACTCTATACTAACTCTAGGAAGAGAGTGAAGATCATGGACTATTAGACTTTGATTCATACATACATAGGTTGTCCAAAAGTGCTCCTACAATTTTGCAAGAATCTCTCAATCAGCCTCTTTAACTTTTTTGTAAGCTATGATTTAGGAAAGTGGTTGAGGCTTCTTGATAGCTTAAATTCATGATATGAAGCCTCTAATTAATAGGTCTAACTTGTCATCCATGTCTTCGAGACTTTAGCAATGATTTATGCAAACATTTAGAACACTTGCACACTAAAACATACCAGACTACTGGACTATCCGACCACTAGTCTATGAAGAAAACACCAAAGAGACACTAGACTACATGATTCCTGAAATTTTAGGCCATGAGAAAAATACTAGAAAAACACCAAAAAAATACCGAAAAAATACCGGTATAAATTTTGGTCATCTTCAAGGCTTGATTTTTAACCCTCACCCTCAAGCCTTGAACTTACATCTACCATGACAATGCTTCTTTTGAATTTTAGTAGCTTTGTTCTTTCTAAGCATTTTGTAAACATATATGAAAATTGATATTTGGTACTTACACACTCCACCTTGACCTCTTTTGCAATCACATTTTCTCTTATGAAGTGATAGTGTACTTCAATGTGCTTGGACCTAGCATGAAAAACTGGATTAGAAGTTAGGTGTACACTGCTCAGTATAAGCCACAAGATCGTCATCATCTACGTGGCTTCCAATGGATCCCAATGCATCTGATAACTCCTTGACCTTAAGTATGTAGTCATTTATGCTACTCCTTGAGCTCTTCCTAAGGTTGTTGAGCTCATTCTTGAGCTGGATCTTCCTTGCTTTGGTGCTTGTTGAATAAAGCCTTTCAAGTGTCTCCCATACCTTCATGCTTGAATCCAAGTCTTGGATATGGCCGATCATGCTATTGCTAATGTGTTGGGAAAGGATAAAGATAACCCTCTTGTCTCTTTCATTCCATTCCCTAAAGGCTCTTCTCTGGTCATTGGTTGGATTCTCATCCAACCTAGGTCTTGGTTCACTTCCACTAATCAACCCCCAAAGGCCCTTGCCCATAAGATAGTTGGAGACCCTAAATCTCCATGGTTGATAGTTCCCTTTGTCTAGCTTTTCAATTTGAGTGTTGAAGTCTCCCATATCTAGTCTTTGATACTTGACCTAGCCCTTGGCTAATGCTCCAATGTGTGTAAAATGAAAATGAGGCTCTGAGGTTACCTCAATCCAAAGCTTTCCTTAGATGGACACCTTGTGCTCTTGAAACTTTGAGTAGAATAATCCCCCTTGATGTGAGCTACCTCCAAGAAGCTTTTGTTGATGCAAATCTTCAACCACCAACTCCAAGAGATCTTCTTGCTTGTATTTGATGCCTCCAAGATGCCCAAATGCTCTGATACCACTGATGGGGGAAGTATCTCAACCCCTAAGCAATGACGAAGCGTGAATGACCTCCACAGGTATCCTTCTTTGACCTCTGCACACCAAAAATTCTCTTACTCAGAGCTTATGCAGAGAACTCCAGTGAGCTTTTGTAGACCTGTAGTAGACACCAAGAGCTTTCCAACAAAACAAATTTCACTTCCAATGGATGCTTACACAAGGAGAAACAATGTCTACAACATGAGCTAGTTGAATGCTCACAACTGCGAGTCAAGCAGATACCTCACTTCACTCCAGCAATCTTTTCTCAGAGATTATACAAAGAATGAATCTCAAACTTGGGTCAACTTTCGAGGACTCTAATAGCTACCCAATGACACCAAAATCATAGCAAATGGATACATAGAGAAGGAGAACCAGCCCTTACAACAGAGAGCAAAATATTTCCAACAGACCCTACACACCAAGAGAGATATCAATCACACCACTTCACTAAAACGAATGTTGCTCCCAGATTACTCAGAGAATGATCCAGAGACTTTGTGAGCATAAAGTAGACTCTAATAGCTATCCAATGAGACAATAATTACATCAAATGGATACATAATGAGGGAGAACCAATGCTAACAACTCAGGGGTAGAGAGTTGCAACACTGCCTGCACACACATAGATATGCCTACTAAAAGAAAACAAACAAGCAAGCAAGGGGTTAGATTAAGCAAGGGGCTTGCTTATCACAACTCCAGCACTTAGTGCTCACTTTACATGAGCTAAAACTCCAAGAAGATGGGCCAAAATAAGTCGGGATACATGCTCCTTTTATAGTGAGAAGTGTGCCCCTAAAATCTAGGAACTACCTTTCCAAATCAGCCTCCTAACTTGGAGGATATAGTTGAGATGAATTGGGGAGTGGTTGAGTGACTTTTCTTGATGAAATCTCGTGGCTTTTGGCTTCCTTTGATTGCTCCACATGTCCATAAAAGATTCCCCACGAATTTGTAGCTTGAAGCTTGATTTTTAACAACATACACATACACATACACATACACATACACATACACATACACATACACATACACATACACATACACATACACATACACACAAACATACACATACACATACACATACTCATACACATACACATACACATAGACATACACATACACATACACATACACATACACATACACATACACATACAAATACACATACACATACACATACACATACACATACACATACACATACACATAAACATACACATACACATACACATACACATACACATACACATACACATACACATACACATACACATACACATACACATACACACATACACACATACACACATACACACATACACACATACACATACACATATACACATATACACATATACACATACACATACACATACACATACACATACACATACATATACATGTACACACATAGACACGTACATGTACACGTACACACATAGACACGTACACGTACACGTACACATACACACACAGACACGTACACGTATACGTACACACACAGACATGTACACACATAGACACGTACACATACACGTACACACACAGACACGTACACATACACGTACACACACAGACACGTACACGTACATGTACACACACAGACACATACACGTACACGTAAACATACATGTACACGTACACATACATGTACACGTACACATACATGTACACGTACACGTACACGTATACATACATGTACACATACACGTACACGTACAGGTACACGTACACGTACACGTACACGTACATGTACACGTACACGTACATGTACACGTACACCTACGCATACACGTACACGTACAGGTACACGTACAGGTACACGTACACGTAGACGTACACGTAGATGTACACGTACACATACACATACACGTACACGTACACGTACATGTACATGTACACGTACATGCACACGTACACGTACACGTACACGTACACGCACACGTAGATGTACACGTACACGTACACGTACACGTACACGCACATGTACACGTACTTGTACATGTACACGTACTTGTACATGTACACGTACAGGCACACGTCACACGTACACATACACAGACACACATACACATACACATACACAGATACACATACACATACACATACACATACACCATACACATACACATACACATACACATACACATACACATACACATACACATACACATACACATACACATACACATACACATACACATACACATACACATACACATACACATACACATACACATACACATACACATGCACATGCACATCCACATCCACATGTGCACGTGCATGTGCCTGTACACATACACATACACATACACATGCACATGCACATCCACATCCACATGCACATGCACATACACATACACATACACATACACATACACATACACTACACATAGATATAGACATACATATACACATACGCATACACATACACATACACATACACATACACATACACATACACATACACATACACATACACATACACATACGCATACACATACACATACACTACACATAGATATACACATACTAGATATATACACACATACACACACATATATACACATATACACGCACACATCCACACAAACATACATACAAAAAATATATTTGGATCAGAATATAGTAAAAGTTTTAATATAAAGGCATGCATATGGATGTGTATGTCTACATATAGTGTGTGTGTGTAAATGTATGTATGTTTATATGTGTGAATGTGTATTTATGTGATTGTGTATGTGTATTTATTTGTCATCAAATGTGTTGTGTATATGTGAATATTTTTTGTATGTATGTGTAAATTTCCACATGTGATTGCATATGTATATAATCAACTTATTAATATTTAATAGTTTTTTTTCGAGTATAGGATAAGATTTTGATCAATCATAATGAGCTCCACCACTGTCTCCTACCCATGCAAGGACTAACTACTATAAGTATATAGAACTTTTAGTTCTAATATTTGATAGATACATACAAAACTAGTTTTTTTTTTGTTATGTTATAATCAGATTCTTGTCAATCAAAGGGTACACCACCTCCCGCCCATGCAACAATTTCACATGTGTCACCACATATGAATTAAATGACTTTTAATATCAATGTCATATTATATATTGGTGTAATCTTTGTGCATCAAAGACCACGATTAGAATGTATTGAACATGAGGCTATTATGGTATTTTTTAGCAAGAATCATCACTTGATCGATGCATAATGCTTGGGTATTAATGCATATCACTTGTTTTGTTGCTTCCACAAGTCCTTTGTACTCAACTTTAGTTGATTATAAAGCCACTGTATGTTGCTTCTTTGAACACCAACTTACAAGTTTATCTCCTATGTATATCATATACCCATGTGTTGACCTTCAATCATCTTGACTTCCTGCCCAATCTGAGTCACTATATGGTCTCAACCTTATATCTGATGTAAAAGGATAATATAATCCTTCTTTTAAAGTTCCTTTAATGTATCTAAGAACTCTTTGACTTGCAATCCAATGTAGGTCCTTTGGACAATACATGAATTGTGAAAGAACTCCCATTGCATAACTAAGTTCACGTCTTGTTAGTGTAGCATAAATCAAACTTCCCACTAAAGATTGATACTTCCTCATATCCTTGAACTCTGCACCATCATATTTACTGAGTTTATGATTGACCTCAAGTGGTGTTGAACCCTCTTTGCAATTCTCCATGCTAAACTTCTTCATTAGATTTAGAAGATACCTCTCTTGTGATACATATATGCCATGATCTGCATAAGTGATTTCCATTCCAAGAAAATATTACAATTTTCCTAGATCACTTATCTTGATCTCCTTCTCAAGTAATCTCTTCACCTCCTTGATTCCTTCATTTTAAGTACCTGTGATTATAATCTCATCTACATAAATACAAATGTAGATCATACCTTCATCTGTTCTCTTGATAAGTAAACTTGCACCTGCCTTTAAACTTTGATATCCAAGATCGTTGAGATACTTCACAACTCTATAATTCCGAGCTCTTGGAGCTTGCTTTAATCCATAAAGTGATCCTCTCAATCTGCAAACATAATTTGGATACCTGTAATCTAGAAACCCTTGAGGTTGCTCCATGTAAACTTCATCTGATATATATCCATTTAAAAATCCATTCTTTATATCCAATTAACTCAATGTCCATCCTTTTTATGCTGCAATGACAATGATTGCCCTTATGATTGACATCTTTTACACAAACATGTGTTATCTATTAGAGAAGATGTGTACAAAATGGCTTGGCTTCATTCTACTCATAGCCATGGGAAACTCTCCTACTCTGAGTAGCTTTTTCTCAACATCTCTCTCAGAAAAATACTCGACTTTTTCTCTACTCACACATAGCATGCAAATCAAGTTCTCTCTTATGTTTTTAACTCAAATTGACTTATATACATATGATCTACATACTCTTAGACTCAAACTCATAATTCTAGAAGTTCTATGCCAAGATTAAACTCTAATTTTGCACTATATTACAAGTGTGAATTTGTCCCTTCACTTAGGCTTGATTTTTTGAGTGTTTTGCTTTCACTTCTCTTTGTCTTTCTTCTTCCTTCATATGCCTTCATGTATTTATTTCTAATTAGTGAGTGAAGCCCCAACAACTCCCCCTCAATCACTAATTAGCATTCTTTGTCTTCTTCATATATCCTTCTTCTCTTTTATTCCTGCCACTTCTTTGAATCTACTTTTCTTCCCTCCATCCAAGCTCTTTTTCATAATATTTGCAATATGATCTTTTGTAGAAGTGTAAACCACTTCAACCTCCTTCTCCATTACCTTTTCTATCAAAAAATGATATTGAATCTCTATGTGCTTTATTCTTGCATGAAATACAGGATTTGTTGCAAGATACAATGAACTCATATTATCTCCAAGTATGATAGGTATACCTTGATCAATGTCCAAGCTTTTGAACAAGGTCTAAATCCATATCACTTCTTTTGCCACTTCCACAAGTCTTTTGTACTCAACTTCAATTGATGATAAAGCCACTGTATGTTGATTCTTTGAACATCAACTCACAAGTTTATCTCCTATGTATATCATATACCCATGTGTTGACCTTCTATCATCTTGAATTCCTACCCAATCTGAGTCACTATATGCTCTCAACTTTATATCTGATGTAAAAGGATAATATAGTCCTTCTTTTAAAGTTCCTTTAATGTTATCTAAGAATTCCTTGACCTGCAATCCAATGTGGGTCCTTTGAACGATGCATGAATTGTGAAAGAACTCCCACTACATAACTAAGATCACGTCTTGTTAGTGTAGCATGGATCAAACTTCCCACTAAAGATCGATACTTCCTCATATCCTTGAACTCTTCACTGTCATATTTACTGAGTTTATGATTGACCTCAAGTGGTGTTGATGCCTCTTTGCAATTCTCCATGGTAAACTTCTTCAATAGATTTAGAAGATACCTCTCTTGTGATACATATATGCCATTGTCTGCATAAGTGATTTCCATTCCAAAAAAATATGACAATTTTCCTACATCACTTATCTTGAACTCCTTCTCAAGTAATCTCTTCACCTCCTTGATTCCTTCATTTGAAGTACCTGTGATTATAATGTCATCTACATAAATACAAATGTAGATCATACCTTCATCTGTTCTCTTTATAAGTAAACTTGCATTTGCCTTTGAACTTTGATATCCAAGATCATTGAGATACTTCACAAGTCTATAATTCCAAGCTCTTGAAGCTTGCTTTAATCCATAAAGTGCTCTTCTCGATCTACAAACATAACTTGGATACCTATAATATGAAAACCCTTGAGGTTGCTCCATGTAAACTTCATCTAATATATATCCATTTAAAAATGCATTCTTTATATCCAATTGACTCAATGTCCATCCTTTTGATGATGCAATAGCAATGATTGTCATTATGGTTGACATCTTTGCTACAGGACTCAATGTCTCATCATAATCTATGCCATGAGTTTGAGCATAGCCTTTGACCACCAATCTAGCTTTGTATCTGGCTATTCTTCCATTTGCAAGCTTCTTAACTTTGTAAACCCATTTATTTCCAATCACTTTCTTACCATTAGGTTTTGGAACAAGTTCCCAAGTCTTGTTCTCTTCAAGTGCATTGAACTCTTCCTTCATTGCTTCTTCCCATTGCTTCTTACCCTTTGCTTCTTACCCTTTGCTTCATCATAGCTTTCAGGTTCTTCATCTTCCTTAACCATGTAAGCATAATTTTTCTAAGTCAAATAAGAAGTATCATAGGAATACCTTATTGGTTGTCTCCTCAATCTGGTTGACCTTCTTGGTTCACACTCTTCACGTGTATCTCAATATACTTCTTCATTAAATCTAGGTACATCTTTATTTCTCCTAGATGATCCAAACCTCGATGTACTTACTTGCATTTGATCTTCATCTCCATCTACGTGCATATGTGATTTACCTCTTTCAATTCTTCTTACCTCTTCTTCAAATGTTTCAAGATTACACTCTTTATCTGCATAGGGACTCTTCTGTTCATCCAATGTCACATCTCTGTAAACAATAATTTTTTTTGTTAGAGGACTCCATAGCCTATAACCCATCTGCTTTTCATCATACCCAACGAACACATATATTTTAGCCTTTGGTTCAAGCTTATGTCTGAGTTGTGATGGTCCATAAGCATAGGCAATTGCTCCAAACACCTTACAATGATCAAGTGTTGGTTTCTTACCCCACCAAGCTTCATAAGGGGTCATTCCAATAAGAGCTGCACATGGTAATCTATTCACAAGATATGTAGCTATATTTATAGCCTCAGCCCAAATATAATTAGGACAATTCTTTTCCTTTAAAACTGCTCTAGAAAACTCAACCGAGGTTCTAATCCTCCTTTTTGCCACCCCATTTTGTTGAGGTGTATACCTGCAAGTTATTTCTCTCTTGATACCTGCATTCCAAAGATAATCATTGAATTCTTGCGAGAAGTATTCTCCCCCTCCATTAGACCTTAGCCTCTTGAGCTTTTGACCTGTAACTCTCTCTGCATATGCATGAAAATGTTTGAAGGCTCCAAACACTTCTGATCTTTCCTTCAAAACATAAATGGTTATCCATCTTGTAGCATCATCAATAAAAAGAACATAATACCTAGAACCATTGATTGATCTTTCTTTTGTTGGTCCCCATACATCTATATGAATGAGCTCTAGGAAACCATCATGTTTGAAACTTTTTTTTTGAAATTATAACCTATGTGCCTTTCCCACTTGACAAGCTTCACATTTGTAAATCATATGTTGGCTCTTTACGTTTGGTAGCCCTATTATAGATTGATTTTGATTTTATCCTTGTTGGTTATGCCAACAATCATAGGCTAGATGATTGCTCAATCCACAAATCCAACATGTCTTCGTGTTATTGTTCTGATTACCTCTACCTCTTCCATTTCCTCTACCTTTACCTCTACCATTGCCACTTCCTCTTGCATAATTTGCTTGAGTATTCAACTCTTCTTCATCCTTTGCTTTACCTTTATCACTTTTCTTCTTATTTTTTGCATACATAGCAGAGCTATGTCCTTTATCTCCATCTGAGGATACTCCCTTGAGCAAAAGGGATATAAATGTTATAACCCACTCATATGATAGGTGAAGGCGAGCAAAGATGTGGTATTTGATGAAATGTCAAGCTTCTATGCAGATGCCAAAGAAGAACTAAATCTTGAACCAAATGACAAAGAAGATGCTGAAAAATCAAGTGCAGAATCTCAAGTTTTGAGTGGACCGGATACATCACAAAACAATACTTCCAACTCAAATCCATGGAGTGGAAGATTGCACTGAAATTTGAGTCCAGCAAATTCATCAAATACATCCAAGAAAGGTAAAGAAAAGCTTTCTATTGGTCATAAAACATGTGCAGGTTTTGAAGATGTTGATGGAGATTCAAGTGGTTCAGAAAAGAGTCTTGATGAGGAACTTGGATTGCCCTCTGTGAAGACTCAAGGAGTTAGAAAGGCACATGCAGATGATACAAGGAGAAGTGACCCTAGACCAAGAAGATATGGGAGGATGTGGAATTCAGTGCAACGATTGACATATGACAGTTATATGGCTCGTCATTGTGCCTACATGACAAAAGTAATACAAGATGCTGAACCTTCTTGTTTTGAAGATGCAATTGGAAATGCAGATTAAGGAAAATGATATGGATGAGGAGATGGCTGCACTTTATGGAAACGAAACATGGAAGCTAGTTCCATTGCCACAAGGAAAGAAACCCATAGGTTGCAAGTGGGTTTACAAGGTAAAGCACAATGTTGATGGTAGCATAAGCAGGTACAAAGCATGATTGGTAGCAAAAGGATATGCACAGACATATGGCATTGATTATGAAGAAACATTCTACCATGTAGCTAAAATGTCTGCTGTCAGAACACTTGTTGCATTAGCTACAACAAAAGGATGGACTTTGCATCAGATGGATGTGAAGAAAGCTTTCCTACATGGTGAGTTACAGGAAGAAGTATATATGGACCAACCACAAGGATATGAAGATTCAAAACATCCAGAATATGTTTGAAGGTTGCAAAAGGCTTCGTATCGGCTGAGGCAAGCTCCTCGTGCATGGCATGCAAGGATTGTTGTTTACTTAACCAGCATTGGTTTTTCTATGTGTGATGCAGATCATTAACTATATGCAAGGAAGGCTGATGATAGCATCACAATTATGGCTATTTATGTTCATGACCTGATTGTATGTGGTGATAATGAAGAAAGCATCAAAGAGGTAAAACAACTTCTTATGCAGGAATTTGACATGAAAGATCTTGGTGTGCTACGCTATTTCTTGGGCATTGAGTTTATTCATACATAAATAGGTATATGGATGTCACAAAGGCAATATGCCTTGAATATGCTGCAAAAGTATGGTATGGCTGATTGTAAGCCAATTTCTATGCCATTAGATCAAAATTTGAAGTTAGATACTACTTCAAGTGAAGCATTGGAAAATGCTACTATGTATAGGAAAATTGTGGGAAGCCTGATATATCTCACAATTACGAGGCCTGATCTTAGCTACTCAGTTGGACTTGAAAGTCAGCTTATGTAGGTTCCCAAGAAGCCACATTTGGATGCTTTGAGGCGCACTCAATGTTATGTGAGTGCTACTTTGGATTATGCATTGTTTTATGAGGCTGGTGTAGACTTGCAGGTTCATGGATACACCGATGCAGCATGTGAGGCATCATGGCTGGAGATGCTACTTGCACATTTAGCACATTTTTCTGCTTTTGGATCAAGCTTCGTCCTCAGCTCATCTGGAACATGTACATATGCAATACAGCCAAAAACTTTCAGATGTGATAAGTTCGGCTTTTTACCTATAAACTTCTCTTCAGGTGTAACTTGATGTATAGCAGCAATCAGAGTTTTGTTCATGATGTATACAATAGTATGAACAACTTCTGCCCAATAACAATGAGGCATATTCTTCTCATCCATCATGGCTCTTGCTATTTCAGCAATATATCTATTTTTGCATTTAGCAACACCATTCTGTTGTGGTGTGTACCTGCATGAAAACTGACTTGGAATTCCATTACTTTTTAGAAAATTGTTGAACTCATTTGACATGTATTCACCTCCTCCATCAGACCTTAATGTTTGAATATACTTCCCTGTCTGCTTTTCCACCATAGCTTTAAAATTCTGGAAGTGAGTGAATACCTCACTCTTCTCGTTCATGAAATAGACCCACACTTTCCGTGTATGGTCATCAATGAAAGTAACATAAAACCTACAACCGCCCATAGATGTGGTCTTTGTAGGACCCCAAACATCTGTATGTACTATTTCTAGCACAATCTCACTAACATTCTTGTCATGTGGAAACGATGATCTTGACTGTTTGCCAAATTGACATGATGCACATACCTTTTGCATCTCTGCAACCTTGAAATTTGGTAGTCCTTTAACTGCATCAATTCCAACCTTTGCAAGTTTGGATGTCCAATCTGTTTGTGCCAGATCTCTATATCAGCAATAACTCCTGCACCTTTGCAAACATGGCTGCATTCATTTCAGGAATTTTCACATTTAAGGTGAGCATCCTACCCAGTTTGTTTCCTTTGGCAATCAATCTTCCATCCCGTTTGTATTCTTCTACATATAACCCATCAGCATTGAACCTGACTTGTAATCCCTGGTCAACCATTTGTCCAACAGAAACCAAATTCTTTGTTATGTTTGGAACATGGAGCACATCAGCTAGATGTTTTACCTTCTCATCCTCCATAGACAATGCTATGTTTCTTGTATGCTTGATAGGGTGTGATGTGTTATCACCTGTTTCAACATATCTAAGAACTCGCAATTTTTGCAAAGTACTAAACCATTCCGCATGACTGGTCATGTGATTGGAAGCACCTGAATCAACATTCGAGACATTATCATTTGATTTTGAAACACCAGTAGACATCGTATTCATCATGTGATGTTGAACCATATATAACTTCTCAGAATCATCTACACTTGTGGATGCATAGTTTTTTTGCTGCCTTCTGTTATTTTGATTCTTCAACCTGCAATCACGTTCAAAGTGTCCAGGTTTACCACATTCCAACATCCTTTACTATCATTACCTGAATCATTTCTTTGGAAATTTTTGCAACCTCTTTGGCTCCCCCTGCCTCGAAACTATCCTCTTCCTCCTACATGATTCTGTTGTTGACCTTGGTCTTGGTTATTGTTTCTGCTTCCACTTCCAAAACCTCTATCTCTGCCTCTTCCTCTGCCAAAGCAGAATACCTGCTCAGAACTGAGCTTTCCTTGGGAGTTTGAATCCTCACCAAGATTCTTTTCTTCAATAATCAGCATGGATACCAAATCAGTAAAATTCAGAATATTTTCTCTGGTCTGTATAAAAGTTTTGAATTGCTTATATGCAGCTCCTAAACCGCGAAGGCACACTTCCACCTTATCATCATCATCAACATTCATGCCAATAGATGCAAGTGACTCACATATGCTTTTGATTTTCAGAGTGCAGTCACTTACCGACATGCTCTTTTTCTCCAATGTATGCAGCTCGTTCTTGAGTTGCAATTTTCATGCCTTTGTATTGGTCTCATACAAAGTGACTAAACTATTCCAAGCCTCTTTCAGAGTCTTGGCATCATGTATGTATCCAATCATGCTATCCTATATGCTAAAAGATAGCCAATACATTACCTTTCGTGCTCTTGGTTCCATTCCTCATATGTTCTTAGTGTTCTGCAGTCCGATTTTTTGGTAACTGCGGAGCATTTTCGTTCTCTCCTTCGATGTACTTCCAGTAGCCCTTTCCCATTAGGAAATTTTTCATTTTGAATCTCCAAGCATGGAAGTTGTTCTTGTCTAGCTTATCACTCATAAGCTGACTCATTCCATCTGCATTTGCCATTTCTGCACTAATTCTCAACACTGCAAAACAATACAAGCAACACTTCTGCTTGAACACTATCGCACTATGATGTGATAGTTTGATCTCAGAAAAACATAGTTTTCGTGTATCAACAGTACACGGAATAGCTTGAAATTCTGGATCTGGAATATATGAGTGTTTTTGAACATGATGCAAGTTACAATTTTTTAAACTCACTTGGTTTTTCTATGGGCCCCACCTTACGGGCTCGAAACGGAGGTCAAGATGGCTCCGAATGGAGGTCGTTTGTGAATCGTGTTTTCTCTGCGCCTTGCAACGTACTCTTCACCGTCACCTTCTCCATGAGCTCTCTACAACCATGCTGGCTTTGATACCCTGTCATGAGGAAGGAGATAAGGAAGAGAGCTCACACACACTCTCACAATCAAAGAGAAACACACACTTAGATTGAGGAAAGGAAGAATGATCTTCTTCTTCCTCTTCTTCTTCTATTACATAAAAAGGAATGTAAAAGAATGACCTAAAAAAAAAATACAACAAGTGCAATATATAAAGACCAGTACATAAAAAAAAAAACTAATGTTTACGAATGAGTGAACTGGAAAGAAACAAATGTGCCATCACTCTTAGTAGATAAATCTAAGTAAGCTCAATGAAGTATCCCTGACATATATCAGCATGACCACTATACATGTCAGAGAAAAGAAAAAAAAATGACACGTGTCATCCCGGATCATCACATGTTGAGCTTCATATCCCAACACTCTGCCCCAAGTGCTTTAGTCAAAATATCACCAACCTGCTCATCTATTCTCACATAAATAAGATGAATATGACCTACTAATATCCTCTCTCTGATGAAGTGATAATGTTTCTCAATATGCTTTGTTCTAGCATGAAAAATAGAGTCTCATGCTAACTATATACTAATAAGATCATCACAATAGATGCTGATAGGCTTTTGCACTTCCACACCTAAATCTGCAAGTAGCATCTCTAGCCATGATGCCTCACGTGCTGCCATTGTAGCACATCTATACTTAGCCTCTGTACTTGACAAAGCAATAGTGGGTAGCTTCTTACTACTCCATGTAATAGCTGCACTCCCAATTGAGAATAGAAATCCACTAGTAGAACTTCTATTTGGAATGCTACTAGCCCAATCTCCATCGATCTATCCATGAACTAGCAAATCTACACCAGCTTCATAAAACAATGCATAATCCAAAGTAGCACTCACATAACATAGAGTGCGCCTCACAGCATCTAAATGTTGATTCCTAGGAACCTGCATAAATTGACTTTCAAGTCCAACAGTGTAGCTTAGATAAGCGCTTGTAATTGTGAGATATATCAAACTTCCCATAATTTTCCTATTCATAGTGGCCTTTTCCAATGCTTCACTTGATGGAGTACCCAACTTCAAATTCTAATTTAATGGCATAGAAATTGGCTTACGATAAGTCATACCATACTTTTGAAGCATACTCAAGGCATATTGCCTTTGTGACATCCATATACCTATTTCTATATGTATAAACTCAGTGCCCAAGAAATAGTGGAGCACACCAA
The DNA here is from genome assembly GCA_020310875.1 of Ceratopteris richardii. Taxonomy (NCBI): domain Eukaryota; kingdom Viridiplantae; phylum Streptophyta; class Polypodiopsida; order Polypodiales; family Pteridaceae; genus Ceratopteris; species Ceratopteris richardii. The sequence continues at coordinate 97,670,249 of CM035434.1, forward strand.
GAACTTTCATGTCAAATTCCTACATAAGAAGTTGCTCTACCCCTTTAATGCTTTCTTCATTATCACCACTTACAATCAAGTCAACATAAATAGCCACAATTGTGATGCCATCATCACCCTTCCTTGCATATAGTGAACGATCTGCATCACACATAGAAAACCCAATGATGGTTAAGTAGTCAGCAATCCTTGCAATTGAAGGAATTGTTTTAGTAAGCTTTGTTTCTCTTTGCAAAGCTTTGGCAACCTTTGAGGTTAGTATACATAACTATCTGAGGTATGAACCGTCAGTTCAAGATAGTTACTACTAATTCTCTTTGGAAGAACCGACAAAGCTAAAACAAACAAAGAACTAGGTAAAGACCTAGGAGAATGTTCTACCAAATAATTCCATCTCCTAAATGTTGGAGGAGATGGATGGACACCTCAAGGAAGTGAGGTGGTATTGCTAAAACTTGCTTTGCTTGCCCTAAAAAACTTTAGAGTTATATGGTAGGCCCTTTTATCTTGCAAATGACACCAAGAAAGTACCTATGTAATTTGGAGTTGATGTGTGAAACAATTGAATCAAAATAAACTACTTTATGAATAGGTAGTGTCACAAAACTTGCTATTTTAGTCCATACACCTCCTAGTTCTTTTGCTCAGAGCTCATAGTACAGAAACAATTGATTAAATTAATTTTGAGGGAATTCAATTAGCTTAGATAGCTAATGATTTCAAGTGGAATAATCCAAAATGATAAACTATGCTTTGAGAAATAAGTTTAGCAATCCAAAGCTTACCCCTGACTTTTTAGGGACTAACCACTAGATGACCAGTGATCACTTCGATGATGATTTCTCTCAAGTGGCTGAACCAAATGATTTGAATTCTTTATTTCACAAATTAGACTTCAAGTTGGTTCCAAGAAGCTATAGATCATCTAAAATGGTTGAGAATTCACGGAGATATGACTAGAGAACATTTACTATTCTGAGTAGTCATAGTAGAGAAGTAGATAGAGATGTTCAATGAGCTATATGTATTATAATACATGACTATACAAGATCCTTGGCATTGTAATGATGCTCAATGATGGTGGACTAAGTGAGCTATGGTATGAGCCACTCAGTTTCTACTAATGATCAAGAATTAAGCTCAGAATGGGGCACCACTCCTCGCGGGATTTTACAAAGACTTTTTATAAGAAGTTCTTCTAAGTTTGAATTTGAATTCAAAATCAGCTCCATCTAAAAGTGCCTCCCTTGATTTAGGAGTTATTCCATCATTTGAAACTCGTAACTAATATTCCTCATAACTCCACAAGATACAAGTCTTTACAATATTGTTCATGGATTTAATCTTTTATAAATGTTAAATGATCAAGTGTTACAAGCTAAGGTTTACATGATCCACCAAGTGATAGTTGCACACATTTTCTTCTAAGCCAAATGTGTTGGCTTGTACATTTGCACCAATAGCTCCCCCTCAAGCCAAACATCTTGGCTTGCATTGCTTCATCAATCTTCTTGAATATCCTGCAATCCAATCATGGTTTTAAACCTACAAATCCAAACATCTTGGCTTGCATTGCTTCATCAATCTTCTTGAATATCTTGCAATCCAATCATGGCTTTGGTTAACAAATCAGCATATTGCATGTTTGTGGATACATATGCAAGTTGAATCTCTTTGCTCAATAGTTTCTCTCTAACATAGTGATAGTGAGCTTCTATATGCTTGGTTCTTGCATGATAAATGGGATTGGCTGCAAGATGCAAAGAACTAGTGTTATCACCAAAGATCATAGTTGAATGAGTGCGAAGTTGCAAATCTGAGTAGAGCAATCTGATCCAAATAGCTTCTTAAGTAGCATTTGCTAATCCCCTATATTCAACCTCTGTTGAAGATAGAGCAACAGTTGGTTGCTTCTTAGAAAACCATGATATGGGCTTATCACCTACAAAAGATAAATAACCAAAAGTACTTCTTCTATCATCCTTACATACTACCCAATCTGTGTTGGGAACTATGGATGGACACCTCAAGAAATGAGTTGGTACTGCTAATCCCTGCTTTGTAACTGCCCTCTTTCACTTCAAATTTGTCTTGTAGGCCCCTTTAGCTTTCCAATGACACTAAATAAGTGCCTTTTTACTTTGGAGATGATGCTTCAAACCATTTGATCAAAACCAATAAGTTTGCAACTAGCTAGATACCAAAAACTTACTATTCTGGTCTTGATACTTGCTCAATTTTTTGCTCAGTACTCATAGTACAGTAGCAATTAGAAACCTTCCTTTTGAGGGTATCTAATTAGCTTAGAGATCTAATGTTTCCAAGTGAAATCACTTAAAATGATTGACCGTACATAGAGCAATGTCTTTAGCAAGTAGAAGCTTAGCCCCGACTTTTTAGGAGATGTGCAGAGAATGACTAGTGACCACTTCGAAGCATTTTTCTCCGGATTGGCTGATACAAATGCCTAGAAAGTTTGACACCTTGTAGTAGACTTGGTGCGGGTTCGAAAAGCTATAGAACTTGAAAAATGATGGAATAATGACTGAGATATGAGCAATCAAAGTTCACTGTACTCAGTGGACATAGCATAGAAATCAACAGATGTACTTAACGATGTATATGTGTTATAGAACATGATTTTACAAAATCATTGGCAAGGAATTGATGCCAAATGATAGTGAAGTGAGTGATCAATGAAGTGTGCTACTCAACCTCTACCAAATGTCAATGAATGGCTCACCAAGGGAGTGTTTTTGGCCGTGAGGTTTCCAAGTACATTTATTGAGAGATTCTCCGAATTTGAATTTGAAATTCAAATGATCTTTCACCTAAAAGTTCTTCCTCTAAATGTGGAGATATTCTCTCATGAGAATTTGTAGCTTTATTTGTTCTCCTAACTCCATGAGTTTATTGGCTTTACAAGATTCCTCTGATTCAAATGACTTTTAGAAAGGTTAATGGTAAAAAACCATAAGCAATGGTTCATTTGATTCTTCAAAGATTTTCACATAACTTCTTTAATGCCTAGCCAAGTGTGGAGGCTTGGCATTTGCACCAACAACTCCCCATCAAGCCAAACATCTTGGTTTGATCTTCTTCATCAATCTTCTTGAATGTCTTGCAATCCAATCATAGCTTTAAACCTGAAAAGTTTAGTACCATCAAGTGCTTTGGTCAATAAATCTTCACATTGCATATTAGTGGATACATATGCAAGTTGAATCTCATTGCTCAATAGCTTCTCTCTCACATAGTGGTAGTGAACTTCTATATGCTTGGTTATTGTATGATAGATTGGATTTGTTGCAAGATATAAAGAGCTTGTATTGTCACCAAAGATCATAGGTGTTTGAGTGTGAAGTCCCAAATTTGAGTAGAGTAATCTAATCCGTATGGCTTCTTGAGTAGCATTGGCTAATGCCCTATATTCAGCCTCTCTTGAGGATAAAGGAAAAGTAGGTTGCTTCTTGGAAGACCATGAAATGGGCTTATCACATGCAAAAGAAAGATAATCAGAGGTACTCCTCTTGTCATCCTTACAACCTACCCAATCTGCATCTGAATAAAGCTTGATGTCCAAATCTGAAGTATATGGAAAGTATAAACCTTGATTTTGAGTACCCTTGAGATACTTCAAAATCCTCTTGGCAGCTTCCAAGTGATGTGCTCTAGGTTTATGCATGAATTGACTTAAGACACTTACTCCATATGCAATATCAATCCTTGTCAAAGTTGCATAGTTTAGGCTTCCAACGATGCTTTGATATCCTACAATGTCTTCAAGCAAATCACCTTCATGAGCACTCAATTTTGGTTTACCTCCATAGGAGTGCTAGCTATCTTGGCATTCTCCATGTGGAACTTCTTCAACATGTCGTGCACATACTTTCTTTGAGTAATATAAATTCCAGAATTTGTATCGATTAACTCAAGTCCAAGAAAATACTTCAGTGACCCTAGATCATTGATTCTGAACTCTTGCATCATTTGGTTCTTGATCTGCTTGAAGCCATTGGCATCACTACCTATAAGTATGATATCATCAACATACACACACAGGTATATCACCTCCGAATTACTTCTCTTGACAAACAGAGAAGTATCAGTTTTTCTCATAATGAATCCTTGGTCTTGAAGATAGGTAGTCAACCTATAATTCCATGCCCTAGGTGCCTGCTTCAATCCATAAAGAGATTTGTTCAGTTTTCACGCATAATTTACCTTACTTGAGTCTTCATAACCAAGAGGTTGAGCCATGTACACCTCCTCTGAAAACCAGCCATTAAGAAAAGCATTTTTCACATCCAATTAGTACATATTCCAATTCCTTGATGCAGCCACACTTACCAATACTCTGATGGTTGGCATTTTGGCCATAGATTAGAAAGTCTCTTCATAATCAACACCTTGGGTTTGTGCAAAACCCTTAGCCACAAGTCTAGATTTATACCTATTTATTGATCCATCTGAATTTCTCTTGATTTTGTAAATCCATCTAGAACCAATTAACTTCATTGATTGATGGAGAGTGTTAATCTCCAAAAGAACAAGCTACTCTTGAAGTTAGAGCACCTATATATCAAGAGTAACTAAAAACCTTTACCAATTTGGAGGATTAATGATCAATTACCAAAATATTGAACAAACTGTGAAGAGGATGACTACACAGAAGTCTGCTGCACATAAATCTTTTATTGACTTATCAAATGTGTAAAGTCTTTTATAAAACTTTGCACAAGGTGTCGTCTATAGTTTGCACACCTTCTCCAAGTTAAATCTTTTCAAAAGACACAGTAGATCTTGAGAAATGATCTCATCAAGTTACCTATGTCTAAAACTGTTCTTCTAAGAAGTCGATTCAGACACCTGTAACTTCTAACACTTGATTCTCTCAAACTAGAACCCGTTTATGCAAATGCTTTTAGCCATAGATGGCTTACCTTCCAACTTAGATTTTGACTCCTGATTTATGCAAAACTTTAAACTCTGCACTGAGAAATGATCAAATCTTTGACCATCGAGTTTGCACCTATTTCAGAAGACAGTCAACACTTCTTCACATATGAATGTTCCTACTCATAGTTCTCACAGCCTGTTTACAATTAGGCTCTAAAACTTTAACCATAGACTCATTAACTATGGAGTTAGATGTCTACAAAAAGATTCTTGAAATGATCAAGCACAGAGGGAGAATGCACAAAAACATCGGGTGCAATTTTCCTCATTACCAGAAAAACTTTACATCTCGATGAGAGAGCTAATCTTCACACTTCTCAAGTGCCTAATCACTTCTAATTCTTCTAAATTCTTCTACTCTACACTCTCATATTTGCCTTGACATTTTCCCTTGTATATATAGTCAAATATTTAGAAGCTCATAACTTATCAAAAGTATAAGTGAGCTAACTCTAAATTAATGTACATATGTATACATATCTTCATCTTCTGGATATGCACTTCCTTCATGCTTCAGAACTTGATCTTTTTCTTCAGTCATTGAATTCAATCCTTCATCAAAACTTCAATTGTTGATTGCCTTGCATCAACAGCTCCCCCTCAATCATCAATTGAGGTTTTCTCTAACTTCTTTATGCCTGCCATGTCTTTGAATCTCTGTAGCTTTGGTCCATCCAAGCTTTTAGTTAGCATATCAACTATCTGATCTTTTGTTGAAGTATGTATGACTTCAATCTCTTTATCCATCACCTTCTCTCTTAGAAAATGATAATGAATCTCAATGTGTTTAGCCCTGGCATGAAAAATAGGGTTAGCAGCTAAATACAATGAACTCATGTTATCTTCATGAATAGTGGGTGTACTTTGAATGATATCAAAATTCTTCATCAGAGTCTTAAGCCATATCACTTCCTTTGCAGCTTCAACCATACCTTTGTACTCAGCCTCTGTGGATGATAAAGCAACTGTGTGTTGCTTCTTTGAACACCATGAGATTAACTTATCTCCCACATAACACAAGTACCCATATGTTGATCTCCTATCATCAGGATTATTTGCCCAATATGTATCACTATATATCTTGATGTTTGTATCTGATGTAAAACCATAATACAAACCTTCTTTGAGTGTACCCTTAATGTACCTCAACACTCTTTGTCCTGCAACCCAATGTTCTTTCCTAAAACAATGCATGAATTGAGATAATACTCCAACTACATATGGCAAATCAGGCCTTGTTAATGTAGCATGAATCAAGCTACCAACCAAACTTTGATATAGCTTCATGTCACGTAATCAAAAATTCCTATAAATACATGCACTCTGTGGACTGTCGAAACAGAGTGCATGGGGGGAGATTGCACCCAATCTTGCGTTCGGTCTCGTCTCTTGTTGCCTCTATTTTCTGTGTGTTTTTCTGCGTCCGTAATCTCTGTATGCGCGTGAGCAAGATCCTGACAACAGAATGTTGTATATTATTGAACAATGCATTGCTAAAGTGTTATATTATTAATGTATTAATATGTTTTTGATGTTTCTGATATAGCAGCTGAAGGTTCATGAGGAGCGTGCAAGGCGTGAAAGGGCGGACATCAATAATCCGAATAATTATTATTTAGCTTGTAAATAAACCTGCGTAGAAGGTTCTATTGTTAGAAAAGTAATGGTTAGAATAAGGGTCGTTGTAGACCGCAGTTTCTGTTATTAAAGTAATGGCTTTCTGTAAAAGTTACCAACTTTTAGTTTCACGCCTACTTTTCAAAGCCGCCCTCTTGTAACCACTCTTTTCGACGTAATCAAAAATTCCTATAAATACATGCACTCTGTGGACTGTCGAAAGAGAGTGCATGGGGGGAGATTGCACCCAATCTGCGTATTGTCTCGTCTCTTGTTGCGTCTATTTGTCTGTGTGTTTTTTTAGCATCCATAATCTTTGTATGCACGTGAGCAAGATCCTGACAATAGAATGCACAGAAACATCGGGTGCAATTTTCTTCATTACTAGAAAAACTTTACATCTCGATGAGAGAGCTAATCTTCACACTTCTCAAGTGTCTAATCACTTCTAATTCTTCTAAATTCTTGTACTCTACACTCTCTCATATTTGCCCCGACATTTTCCCTTGAATATATAGTCAAATATTTACAAGCTCATAACAAATCAAAAGTATAAGTGAGCTAACTCTAAATTAATGTACATATGTATACATATATTCATCTTCTGGATATGCACTTCCTTCATGCTTCATAACTTGATCTTTTTCTTCAATCATTGACTTCAATCCTTCATCAAAACTTCAATTGTTGATTGCCTTGCACCAACATTGATTACTTTGGCACTAGCTCCCAAGTATCATGCTCCTTGAGTGCTTCTATTTCTTCATCCATAGCTTCCTTCCATTCTGCCTTGGTCTTTGCTTCTTCATATGCTGAAGGATCTTCAAGTGATAAATCTGATTCGCTTCTTGCTCTCCCTTTGTGATCTTCTAATTGCTTGGTTGGATGATTTAGGTATGTCTTCCAACCTCTTCATCTTGACCTTGCCTTTTGATTTCCATGCCTTGAATTCTTCTAGGTTGATGATGTCCTCATCATTTGATTTGATGTCTTCAATCTAGTTTGGCTCCTCCTTGGTGAGGCTTGGAAACTCCTCTTCCAAGTCATATGGCAACTTAACTTTCCTGCATTCACTTTCAAACCAACAATCATTCTCATCAAACACAATATCTCTACTAACCATAAATCCCTTGTTGGATGGATTATAAAACCTGTATCCTTTCTGATTTAAATCATACCCTATGAAGATGCTTTTTTCTGCCTTAGGGTCTAGCTTACCTCTGATCTGAGATGGAACATGGACATAAGCAACACATCCAAAGATCCTGCAATGATCAAGTGATGGTCTCCTACCATGCCATTCTTCATATGGGGTTATCCCATCAAGTGATTTGGATGGCAACCTGTTAATAAGATAAGTGGCCGTAGATACACTCTCTACCCACAAATAATTAGGTAACTTTTTTGCATTTAGCATTGACCTAGTTGTTTCAACAATCAACATATTTCTCCGCTCTGCTACCCATTTTGCTCAGGGGTATACCTTGTTGTAATTTCCCTTTTGATTCCTCTATCCTCAAAGAATGCATCAAATTCATTTGAGATGTACTCACCTCCTCCATTTGACCTTAGTCTCTTTAGACTTCTTCCTGTTTGGTTTTCCACAAGTGCAAGATACTTCTTAAAGCAATTGAACACTTCATCTTTGTGCTTCATAAAATATAATATTGTCCACCTACTAAAATCATCAATAAAGGATACATAATACCTTGATCCTGAAATAGAAGGATCCTTGCTTGGTCCCCTCACATCTATGTGGACAAGTTCTAAGTAATCCACATGCATGTAGCCTTTCTTTGAGAAGGGTAACCTGTGTGATTTACCAAACTGACATGCACCACATTTATTGATCATGTGTTGCTTGGATACATTAGGTATCTCAAGCACACATTGATCTCTACATATTTGCTTTAAGGTTCCCTCACCAATATGCCCTAATCATTTATGTCAAATCTCAAGCTCTCACAATGTTTGATCTTTGTAATTATAAAGTGCAATATTCCTTGTATCTTCAAGTTTAAATGTAAATAACCTACCTATCTTTTCTCCCTTGACAATTCTCTTCAATCCATGTTGGGGATCCTCCACAAATGCTCCATATCTATTGAACCTAACGTGCAAGCCCTTTTCCACAATATGTCCAACACTCATCAAGTTCTTGGTGATTGTAGGTACATATAGAACCCTGCTGAACAGATTTTTGTTTCCGTCAGAGGTTTTGACATTTCCTACCTTGACCAGTGAATGCTTGGTGTCATCATTTGCTTGCACTTGGTGCTTTCCCTTGGGTTCCTCAAGGTCAGAGAGAAGAGCTACATTGCCTGCCACATGGTTTGAACATCCTGAGTCAATATAGAAGAGATGGTCATCATTCATACCTTGCTTTGAAGTCATGTTCATAATCAGAAGGGAATCCTCTTGATCCTCTATGTAATTGTTGTAGTCTTTCTTTGATTTGTAGCCTCCTTGGTAGTTGTTGTAATTATTTTTGTAGTTGTTGTTTGGCCTTGAGTATGGTTGAATCTTCCTCTTGATTATGTGTAGCCACCTCTTTGGAAACCTCTACCTCCCTGATTTTTGAAGTTCCTGTAACACTCATTTGTGGTGTGATTTGATAAAACACAAATAGTACATGGGGAAGAGTTGAAAGGTCTCCCCCTCCTTGCTTAACTCCTCTGCCCCTACCTCTTGAGTTCCTACCTCTTCCTGCATAATTGGCTTGAGAAGTGTTACCTTCATCTTCAACTTTTTTTCTTTTCCCTTTCTCTTTAGACTTGCCTTTGTCTGTGTATAGCACAGAAGAGTTGTTACCTCTTGATGAATCTCCATATTTTTTGAGCTTGGCCTCATGGGTAAAGAGTTTCCCCATGAGTGTGGTAAGATCTCGAATCTACATGTCCGTGTATAAGTCCATAGCAGTTGTGAAGCTTTCCCATTTGTCATCTGCCTTGATACCATTGATTACTTGTCTCACAATTTGCTCCTCTTCAATCTCCTCTCCTATTCTTACTAATAGGTCATCCAAATCCTTGACTTTGGTCACATATTTTGAAACACTTTGCTTGGGTTGCTTCCTTTGAGTGGTAAACTCAATCCACAATTGGTTCTTCCTAGCTCTTGTATTGGAAGAAAACTATGAAGAAAATGTATCCCAAGTCTCTTGGGATGTTTTACAGTTCCTAATGTGTGGAAGAAGGAACTCAGAGATAGAGTTAGGTAGATATGACCTTGCTAATGCATCTTTGGCACAGTGTCACCATGAGTTGGGTCTTTCAAGCTCCTCTCTTGTAGGTTGTCCTTCGCTTTTGAAAATGGGCATGTCCTCATCTGCTGATATGTATCTATAGAGACCCCTTCCTTATAAGTATGTCTTCATCCTCAAGGACCATGCTTGTCAGTTGTTCCTATCCAATTTATCAATAAAAGAAGGGAAACCATCTCCCATTTTACCTCAAGTTGCTCTGATACCACTATTGGGAAAGATGGATGGACACCTCAAGAGATGAGTTGTTACTGTGTTGTACCTTCCCTCTTTCACTTCAGAGTTGTGTTTTAGGCCCCTTTAGCTTTCCAATGACACTAAATAAGTGCCTATGTACTTTCTAGATGATGCTTCAAACCATTTGATCAAAGCAGATAAGTTTGCAACTAGCTAGATACCAAAAATTTAGTATTTTGGTCTTGATACCTGCTGAATGTTTTGCTTAGTACTCAAAGTACATTCCTAATTAGAAACATTCCTTATAAGAGTATCTAACTTATTGAGAGAGCTAATGTTTCCAAGTGAAATCACTTAAAATGATTGACAATACATAGAGCAATGTCTTTAGCAAGTAGAAGCTTACCCCCCATTTTTTAGGAGATGTGCAGAGAATGACCAATGACTACTTCGAAGTGCTTTTCTCCCAACTGGCTGAATCAAATGCCTTCAAAATTTGATAGCCTCTAGTAGACTTAGAGCTGGTTCTAACAAGCTATAGAAATTGAAAAAAGATGGCGAAACGACTGAGATATGAGCAATCAAATTTCACTATACTGAGTGGACATAGCAAAAAAATGAACAGAGATACTTAATGATGTATATGTATTAGAGAACATGATTTTACAAAATCATTCGCATGGAATTCATGCCAAATGATAGTGAGCTGAGTGAGAAATGAAGTGTTATACTCAACCTCTACCAAATGTCAATGAACGGCTCACCAAGGGAGTGTTTTTGGCTGCACGTTTTCCAAGTACATTTATAGAGAGATTGTTCAAATTTGAATCTGAAATTTGTTGGGATAGATGGATGGATGCTTCAAGAGGCTGAGTAGGTACTATTAAACCTACTTTGTACCAGCCCTCTTTTGCTTGAGAGTTGATAAGTAGACCTTCTTAGCTTTCCAATAACACCAAAAATTGGCCTATGTACTTTGGAAGTGATGTGTGTAATGATTGAACCAAAACAGATTACTTTGAAGTTCACAAACTCAAGAAAACCTTCTATTTATGTCTTGACACCTGCTGAATGTTTTGCTCAGTGTGACCAGCACAGTAGAAATTGGTAAAATTCCTTCTAGGGGTATTTAATTACCTTAGTAAGCTACCATTTGCAAGTGGAATGATGCAAAAAGAAAAACTATGCTAAGAGAAATCAATTTAGCAAGTTTAGCTATACCCCCGACTTTTTAGGATTGTAGTAGAAAATGACCAGAGTTCACCTCGACGCAGATTTCTCTGAAATGGCTGAATAGAATTACTTCACACTTTGACAGCATGTAGATGACTTTGAGCTGAATCCAACAAGATTGAATCACTGAATTTGGTGAAGAATTGATCACGATATGCCCTTGACAAGTTGATAGACTTTTGAGTAGACTAACAGAGAACTCAGAGATGAATGATGTAAATGTATCTATTAATGAACACTTGTATACAATCCCATTGGCATGAACAACATTTCCTAATGGTGTAGAGAGGTGTAGGCTATAGTATAGTCGTCACACACACTCAAAATCAGTAGAATGAGGCTCGAGAATGATCTCTCTACCCGCGACTTTTCATGTTCACTTTTTATATGTAATGAACAAAGATTTGAATTCAAATTCAAATTTCGGCTCCCTATGATCAAGCTCCTAAATGCTTGGAGATATTCCTTCAATCAAATGAACTACTTTTTCCACGACTCACTTTGGTAGGTGATTACAAAAGATTCTAAGTCAATTTGACTTTTACAATGAGGTAAAGTGGTAATTAACCACTAGCATATGTTCCTATGCTTCTTCATGTATGTGTAGACTTTAATGCATCCTTTGAGCCAAATGTGTAGGCTTGCAATTTACACCAACAGCTCCCCCTCAAGCCAAACATTCTGGCTTAATTCTTCATCTTCAATCTTCAAGTATATCCTGCAATCCAATCATGGATTTGAACTTGCAAAGTTTTGTTCCATCCAAAGCTTTAGTCGACAAATCTGCACATTGCATGTTGGTTGATACATAGGTAAGTTGAATGTCCTTGCTTATCAACTTCTCTCTCACATAATGATAATGGACCTCTATGTATTTGGTCCTAGCATGATAGATAGGATTAGCTGCAAGGTGAAGAGAACTTGTATTATCTCCAAAGATAATTGGTGACCTAGTATACAATCCCAATTCTGTATACAAAAGTTTAATCCAAATTGCTTCTTGTGTGGCATTAGCCAATCCTCTATATTCTACCTCTGTGGAAGATAAAGCAACAGTAGGTTGCTTCTTTGAAGACCATGAAATTGGTTTGTCACCTGCAAAGGAAATATATCCAGAAGTGCTCCTCCTATCATCCTTGCATCGTGCCCAATCTGCATCTGAATAAATTTTGATATCAATATGTGAAGTGTAAGGGAAATACAAACCATGGTTCTGTGTACCCTTGAGATACTTCAAGATTCTTTTGGCAGCCTCTAAGTGAGGTATCCTTGGCTTGTGCATAAATTGACTTAGCACACTTACTCCATATGCAATATCAATTCTTGTAAGATTAGCATAGTTCAAGCTACCCACCATACTTTGATAACCAGTAATGTCTTTGACTTCATCACCTTCATGGGCACTTAGCTTTAGGTTTACCTCCATTGGAGTGCTTGCTACTTTAGCATCCTGCAAGTGAAACTTCTTCAACATATCCTGAACATACTTTTTCTGAGTAATGTATATCCCTGAATTAGTGTAAACTAATTCAAGCCCTAGAAAATACTTCAATAAACCAAGATAATTGATCTTGAACTCCTTCATCATCTGGCTTTTGATATACCTGATTCCATTGACATCATTACTTGTAATGATGATGCCATCAACATAAACACAGAGATATATTACCTCTGAATTACTTCTCTTAATGAACAGAGAAGTGTCAGCCTTGCTCATGACAAAACCTTGGTCTTGGAGGTATGTAGTTAACCTGTAATTCCATGCCCTAGGTGCCTGCTTCAATCCATATAAAGCCTTTTTTAATTTGCAAACATAAGTTACCTTCTTAGGGTCCTCATAGCCAGGAGGTTGTGACATATAAACTTCTTCTGAAATCCATCCATTCAAGAAGGCATTCTTGACATCCAATTGGTACATATTCCAATTTTGTGATGCAGCCACACTTACCAACACTCCGATTGTTGGCATCTTGGCCACAGGAGAAAATGTCTCTTCATAGTCAATGCCTTGGGTTTGTGCAAAACCCTTGGCTACCAATCTGGCTTTGTACCTATTAATTGTTCCATCAGAATTTCTTTTCAACTTATAGATCCATCTGGATCCTATTACCTTCATAGAATCCTTCTTGGGTACTAACTCCCATGTGTCACTCTCCTTGAGTGCTTCAATTTCCTCATCCATAGCTTCTTTCCATTCTGATTTGGTTATTGCTTCTTCATATGAACCTGATTCTTCATTTGACAAATCTTTGGCAAGATAAACTGAATGTTTAGTAAGAAGAGATGTATCATACCCATATCTGATAGGTTTCTTGCTTTCTCTTTGAGATCTATTGATTGATTGAGTTGAAGATTCAGGTATGTCTTCAAGCTTCTTCATCTTCATTTTGCCCTTGGACTTCCATGCCTTGAATTCTTCAAGGTTGATAGTGTCTTCATCATCTGAACTTGAGTCTTCATTCTGAGTGGGTTCCTCCTTTGCAAGTTTTGGAAATTCCTCTTCCAAGTCATAGGGTAGTTTAACCTTCCTGCATTCATTCTCATACCAAGAATCATTTTCATCAAAGATCACATCTCTACTTACCATAAATCCCTTATTGGTAGGATTAAAAAACCTATAACCTTTTTTATTTAAATCATACCCAATAAAAATGCATTTTTCAACCTTTGGGTCTAGCTTATCTCTTATCTGAGAAGGAATGTGCACATATGCTACACATCCAAATATTTTGCAGTGATCTAATGATGGTCTCTTACCATGCCATGCTTCATAGGGTGTCATACCATCAAGTGACTTAGATGGTAACCTGTTTATGAGGTACGTGGCAGTAGAAACACTCTCTACCCATAGATAGTTAGGTAACTTCTTCTCATTAAGCATAGATCTAGCTATCTCAACAATTAACATATTTCTTCTCTCAGCTACCCCATTCTGTTCAGGAGAATACCTTGTGGTTATCTCTCTTTTGATGTCTCTGTCCTGCAAGAAGTCTTCAAACTCATTGGAGAGGTACTCACCTCCTCCATCTGACCTTAGCCTCTTCAAAGTTCTTCCTATCTGGTTTTCAACTAATGCAAGATATTTCTTAAAACAATTAAATACCTCATCCTTGTGCTTCATGAAGTATAATACAGTCCATCTGCTATAATCATCAATGAAAGACACATAGTACCTTGATCCTGAGATTGAGGGGTCTTTGCTAGGTCCCCATACATCTGTGTGTACAAGCTCTAGGTAGTCTTCATGCATATATCCTTTCTTGGAGAAGGGTAACCTGTGAGACTTACCAAATTGACAAGCACCACACTTGTAAATCATATGTTGCTTGGATACATTAGGTATCCCAAGCACACATTGGTCCCTGCACATTTGTTTCAAGGTTCTTTCTCCTATGTGCCCTAACCTTTTGTGCCAAATCTCAAGCTCTGAAAGTGTTTGATCTTTATAACTGTATAGTGCAATATTCTTTGTATCTTCCAACTCAAAAGTGAAAAGTCTACCTGATTTTTCTCCTTTAGCAATCCTCTTGAACCCATGTCTTGGGTCTTCCACAAATGCTCCATATTGATTGAATCTGATCTGCAAACCTTTCTCCACAATATGACCAACACTCATCAAATTTTTGGTAATGGTTGGTACATAGAGTACCCTGCTCAACAAATTCTGATTACCATCACAACTCTTAACATTTCCAGCTTTAACTATTGAATGCTTTGTATCATCACTTGTTTGGACTTGATGTTTACCTTTGGGTTCCTCAAGATCAGAGAGTAGTGCCACATTGCCAGCCACATGATTTGAGCACCCTGAGTCAATATAGAATAGGTGGTCATCATTTGTACCTGACTTTGAAGTCATGTTCATGATCAGAAGAGAGTCATCCTACTCCTCTGTGTAGTTGTTGTAGTCCTTTCTGGTTTTGAATCCTCCCTGGTAGTTGCCATTGTAATTGTTGTTGTAATTGTTGTTGTGGCCTTGGTGATGGTTGAACCTTCCTCTTGACTGTGAGTATCCACCTCTTTGGTAGCCTCTTCCTCTCTGATTTTTGTAATTCCTGAAACACTCATCTGTAGTATGATTTGATAAACCACAAATGTTGCATGGTGATGAGTTGTAGGGTCTCCCCCTACCTTGCTTACCTCCTCTGCCCCTTCCTCTTGAAGATCTACCTCTCCCTGCATAGTTGTCTTGGGAGGTAGAGCCTTCATCTTCCATTTTTTTTGCTCTTGCCTTTATCCTTAGACTTCTTATGAGTTTATAGGGTAGAAGAGTTATTACCTTTGGATGTATCTCCATTTTTGGTGAGCTTTGCTTCATGTGTAAATAGTTGTCCCATGAGAGTTGTAAGATCTGGAGTGTGCATGTCCATGTAGAGATCCATTGCAGTGGTGAAGCTTTCCCATTTGTCATCAACCTTGATTCCATTGATCACTTGCTTTACAATTTGTTCTTCTTCAATCTCTTCTCCTATGCTTGCTAACTGATCTGCAACATCTTTGATCTTGGTCACAAATTCTGAAACAGCTTGCTTAGGCTGCTTCCTTAGTGTTGTGAATTCAATCCACAACTGATTTTTCCTAGCCCTTGTATTGGAGGAAAAGTATGATGACAAGGTTTCCCAAGTTTCTTGGGATGTCTTACAATTTCTGATATGTGGCAAAAGAAAGTCAGAGATAGAGTTGAGTAAATATGACCTTGCCAATGCATCCTTAGCACACCATGTGTTGAGCTTTTCTTGTTCTTCCTTGGTTGTCAATCCTCTTGCTTTGAATGAGGGCAATTCCTCATCTCCTGAGATGTATCCATAGAGACTACTTCCTTGTAGCTAGGTCTTCATCCTTAGAGACCAAGCTTGATACTTGTTCCTGTCCAATTTATCAATAAATGAAGGAAAACCATCTCCCATTTTACCTCTGTTGCTCTGATACCACTGTTGGGATAGATAGATGGATGCTTCAAGAGACTGAGTAGGTACTGCTAAACCTGCTTTGTACCAGCCCTCTTTTGCTTCAGAGTTGATAAGTAGACCTTCTTAGCTTTCCAATAACACCAAAAATTGGCCTATGTACTTTGGAAGTGATGTGTGTAATGATTGAACCAAAACAGATTACTTTGAAGTTCACAAACTCAAGAAAACCTTCTATTTATGTCTTGACACCTGCTGAATGTTTTGCTCAGTGTGACCAACACAGTAGAAATTGATAAAATTCCTTCTAGGGGTATTTAATTAGCTTAGTAAGCTACCATTTGCAAGTGGAATGATGCAGGCCCTTATCACTTGAATCAATCGTGCCCTTTCACACATCGACCATTAACATAGAAAAAGAAAGACGAACAATTCAAGCCAAAAGGGCCTTTGGAGAACCTTCATTGCCTCTTATCGCTTGAATTTGTCCTATCCTCCAAGCTTCCCTCCTTTGTAATTTTCCTACCTTATTGCACTATATAACTTAGAAGTAACATGGAGAATTTCTTATCCTTATCTTGACCAATAGAATTTTTTTGGATAGGTAACATGGAGAACTTCTTATCCTTATCTTGAGCAATGAAACCTTGCACAAAAATTGCATGTTTGAGTCAATGATAGAAGTATTGCACAATAGAAACCTTAAAAAGTGATGATATAAACCAAAACAATGCCAATATCAATATGATGAGTTTACATAAAAAAGAGATGTTTCGTTGCACATCAATTGCATGTTTGAGACAATGATAAAAGTTTTTGCTCAATGGAGATATTCTTTAGCCTATAGAAGTCTTTGCATAATAGAAACCTTAAAAGTAAATATAAACAATGCCAATATGTATATGATGAGTTTACATAAAAAAAGAGATGTATTCAGTAGAAGAAAAAGGGCAAGACTGGTTACAATCTTAAGAGTTGGAACTTGATCACCTTGGGTGGTAGACAAATAATGCAAGATAGTGTTTTCTTTGATCTAATGTTTAGCATTGCACCGTCAATTGAGAATCTGAATTGTGGTGAGACCTCATCAAGGAACTCTAGGAGCTCCTTTACATTTTTGAGTTTCCAATTTGCAATGACAATTATTTTCCTAGGTTGAAAATTTGGATAGCTCTCCTCTGAATGCAAGGGTATCTAGAGTCCAAGACTTTTTGTTCACCTTTTGTAATCATATCCTAAAACAAGTGATTATCAAGATATCTGATTTGAAATTGAAAGAGAATTTGGACTAACTTTACATAAAATGATGTCTCTTAGATTTTGATCTGTTTTGCTATCCCATTCCCTACTTAAAACATCATCAATCTCTAAAATTGAAACTCTCCTATTCAACCACATTGTTTTTCTTTTCTGCAATAACATGTTTTTCAAACATGCTACAAAAATGTGAAGAGGAAGAAACCATTGAATCTTTTTCAAACATGCTACAAAAATGTGAAGAGGCTTGTTGGCATTGCCCTTTGGACATCATCTTTCATTTTGCATAGAAAACTTGAAACTGTTGAATGATCAAGAGCATCCCAATCTAATGAAGAGATGCAAGGAGCAAGTAGATGTACAAGATTTCCATAAGCAGTCCTCCCTCATGGCACCTGATAATTTGCAAAATAGACAAATAATTGAATAGTATTTAAAAATTGAATAGATTTGTTTGCGTATAGAAGTTTTGCATCATCCTTATGAAGGAATTTGAATGTTCCTATTAAACATTCAACAGGTTGCCACTCTAGAATATTGGAAGGAAAAATATTTGCAATACAAAAACATATATCTTGTAATACGAAAACAATTGAAATCGATAAAAGAGCATTGTTAAACTTCACTTACGGTATGATGGGAATTGCAGATGATTGTTAAACTTCACTTCCTTGGCGTTGTACACATGTTGAACTTTTGCAAACCAACCATCTCTCCTCAATTTGAAACTAAGAATACGACACTTCCAATGATTTTTTGTGTTGTCTCTTTTAGTCCACTTGACTTTATGGGCACCTCAGCAACTAGGAAGCATAGTCCCCCAATCATTAAGCTTCACAAAAAGAGGTTTCCATAAAGAATCCTCTTTTTTGTTGTAAACCTCACATGAGGTTACACTATTGGAAGGATGACACGAAGTAGAAGCCATTCAAACACTCAGAGAAATAGTAGAGAATGTTCAAAGTGGGAAACCAAGATTCACAAACTTCATGAGTATTTATAGACAAAAAAACATTATGCATGTGGAAGAAAAATGCAATCTTTTGATTTGATGTATCAGCTGTGATGGAAACATCATTGAATTTTGTGAACCCAAAAATATTTTGTATCTTCAAAAACCATTTCACTATTGGAAATTTAAGAATTTTCATTGTGTGCTATGCAAAAAATATCTTTTTCATATGAAATCAAAAAATTGTACACTAAATACAAGAAACTCTATCAATTTAGTGGTGCTTTTAAGCATATTTTCTTAAAAAAAACATTTCTTCATATGATTAAAATAGATAGGAATCTTATATTCTTGTACATGTGGGAAGACCCTCATTAGCAAACGGCCCTTTTTCAGGCATTTTTTGCCCTGATGGTGTGTATATGTGTGTATATGTATATGTACATGCATGTATGTATAATAGCTAACAAATTATAATGAAAAGATAAATAAATAAATAACTAAAAATGTTTATTTACTTAAAATGATAAGTGAATGTAGAGCTTTGTAAGCGTAGATCTAAAGATTTGGGAATTGAATTGTACACCTTTGAAGATGTGTAGGCCAAATTTCCATCAATTATACTATCACATATTAAAAAAGTAAAAAGAAAACTAGTGATTTAGAGTGACAAAGAGAGTAAAAGGGAATGTGAGAGGGTAAATAGAGAAGAAAAATGCAAGGGCAAAAGTGTGAGAGATTGAAAACTCAAACTTGCTTGCTCTATTGTTTTGCATGCATGGCATGCAAAACAATAGAGCAACCAAGTAGTTTTGCATGCCATGCATGGCATGTAGTTTTTATATTATGTCAATTGTTTTGTTGATATTGCTGACATATTTCAATAATGATGTGTATGAACACACTTAGGACCGCAAGGGCACTTGTTCTTGTTTAGGAGGCTTTTTCCTCCTTGCTTGTATATAAGCCTATAATCCTAACGGGTTACTTATCTTTGGACATTCACTCCAACAATTGATATGAAAGCATGTCTCGCTTCATCTAGGGTGCCGTTGACACCACTCCAATCATAGTCTCAGAATCACACAAAAATTGGTGAGCATGTTGAGGGCGATTAGAAGCTCAAAACATCTTGCTTCGTGGCATCAAAATTTTGATCTTAGCTCGTTTCACTCTCTGAACGCGCTACGGTAGTGCTTGTGTAGGCAATATTGTCTTTTTTTGGCAAACATATATGCACATTTTGGTAGGCAGAAGGGCAAAGGTAAATGGAGCTCATCTACTAGTAAGAAAAAATCTACTAATGCCATAGAGTCGAAGAAGTAAGACAAAGATGAGAAGAAAACAAAAAAACAAAATCATTTTTGGAAATACTATAAAGGAAATGATCATGTCATAAAGATTTGTCTTAAACTTACTACATAAGAGGCAAAGAAGAAGGATATTAGAATGGTTGTTGCAGATGCCTCTATACCAAACGAGAGCCTCTTAATCTTGTGTAGAACGAAGAATGCGTGTTTACTATTGTTTGTAGCCATGACCCATCTTCTCATGAGCAGTTCAGATGTTTGTAACTTAGATAGTGGGGCAGCCAAACATACAGTACAACATATCAAGGGCATACACACGTTCTACATACCGATGTTCACGCGTCGGTGTTGGTAAGACTATCGATAAGCTTTGGAAAACCTACTAGGCAATGTATGCATCCCTACATGAGCGTTGGTATGAGTGTCGGTATAAGCATCGGAAAATTAATGGAAACTATCGATGCTCATACCGACGACTATACGCTCTTACCGACGTAGTCTTTTAACCAGGCCCGAGAGTAAAAATTCGACATTCATCGCGTTTTGAAACTGAATCTGCTACTGTAGAATTTGCACATGCGAGCAACATCGCTCTATTTCTCTCTCTCTCTCTCTCTCTCTCTCTCTCTCTCTCTCTCTCTCTCTCTCTCTCTCTCTCTCTCTCTCTCTCTCTCTCTCTCTCTCTCTCTCTCTCTCTCTCTTTGTACCCACACCTCTATTTTTCTAGATTTGAAGTTTTGGTAAGTATATCGCACATACTTTAGCACTCTTTTTTCTTTCTTTATGTTTTTCCTTTTCTAATATATTCTCTCTTTATTTTTGCAAGAGATTTTGGCATCAAGTCTTTTGAAATTCGACAAAGGACAACTTTAAGTGGCTTTTGACGACAACGATTCAAACAATTACATCAATGTAAGTGATTGTTTTGTTTTCGATTGACATAGAGAGAGAGATGAAAGAAAAAGAGATATCAAGAGAGAGAGATCCAGAGAGAGAGATGAAAGAAAGGAGATATCTAGAGAGAGAGATCTATAGAGAGAGATGAAAAAAAGACAGAGATATAGAGAAACATAGAGAGAGAGACATATACATATACATACACACTCACATGTGTATACACACACATGCATATGCATACACACATACATGCATACACAAATGCATATGCATACACACATGCATATGCATACACACATCCACATGCATATGCACATGCATATGCATACACACATGCATATGCATACACACATGCATATGCATACACACATGCATATGCATACACACATGCATATGCATACACACATGCATATGCATACACACATGCATATGCATACACACATGCATATGCATACACACATGCATATGCATACACACATGCATATGCATACACACATGCATATGCATACACATGCATATGTACACACATGCATATGCATACACATGCATATGTATACACACATGCATACACATACACAAATGCATATGTATACACAAATGCAAATGCATGCACACATGCATATGCATACACACATGCATATGCATACTCACATGTATATGCATACACACATACACAAATGTATACACATACACACATACACAATGCATATGCATACACACATGCATATGCATACACACATGCATATGCATACACAAATGCATATACATACACAAATGCATATGCATACACATGCATATGCATACACATGCATATGCATACACATGCATATGCATACACATGCATATGCATACACATGCATATGCATACACATGCATATGCATACACATGCATATGCATACACATGCATATGCATACACATGCATATGCATATGCATACACATTCATATGCATACACATGCATATGCATACACATGCATATGCATATGCATACACATTCATATGCATATGCATACACATGCATATGCATATGCATACGCTCATGCATATGCATACACAAATGCATATACATACACACATGCATATGCATACACAAATGCATATACATACACACATGCATATGCATACACAAATGCATATCCATACACACATGCATTTGCATACACACATGCATATGCATACACACATGCATATGCATACACACATGCATACACATACACAAATGCATATGCATACACACATGCATATGCATAAACACATGCATATGCATAAACACATGCATATGTATACACAAATTCATATGCATACACTCATGCATATGCATACACAAATGCATATGCATACAAATGCATATGCATACACATGCATATGCATACGCACACACATGCATATGCATAAACTCATGTGCATACACAAATGCATATGCATACGCACATGCATATGCATACACACATGCATATGCAGACACACATGCATCTACATACACATACACACATGCATACACATACACAAATGCATATGCATACACACATGCATATGCATACACAAATGCATATGCATACATACATGCATACACACATGCATATGCATATACACATACACAAATGTATACACAGACACACATACACAAATGCATATGCATACACTCATGCATATGCATACACAAATGCATATGGATATACATGCATACACACATGCATATGCATATACACATACACAAATGTATACACATTCACACATTCATAAATGCATATGCATACACTCATGCATATGCATACACAAATGCATATGCATACACAAATGCATATGCATACACAAATGCATATGCATACACAAATGCATATGCATACACAAATGCATATGCATACACAAATGCATATGCATACACAAATGCATATGCATACACAAATGCATATGCATACACAAATGCATATGCATACACAAATGCATATGCATACACAAATGCATATGCATACACAAATGCATATGCATACACAAATGCATATACATACACACATGCATACACATTCACAAATGCATATGCATACACACATGCATATTCATACACAAATTCATATGCATACACACATGGATATGCATACACACATGCATATGCATATACACATGCATATGCATACACACATGCATATGCATACACACATGCATATGCATACACACATGCATATGCATACACACATGTATATGCATACACACATACACAAATGTATATGCATACACACATGTATATGCATACATGGATACACAAATGTATACACATACACACATACACAATGCATATGCATACACACATGCATATGCATACACAAATGCATATACATACAGAAATGCATATGCATACAACTGTATACGCATACAAATGCCTATGCATACTAGTGCATATGCATACACATGCATATGCATATACATGCATATGCATACACAAATCCATATGCATACACTCATGCATATGCATACACAAATGCATATGCATACACAAATGCATATGCATACACAAATGCATATGCATACACAAATGCATATACATACACAAATGCATATGCATACACAAATGCATATGCGTATATGCATACAAATTCATATGCATACACATGCATATGCATATACATGCATGCATATACACAAATGCATATGCATACAAATGCATATGCATACAAATGCATATGCATACAAATGCATATGCATACACATGCATATGCAAATACATGCATGCATACACAAATACACACATGCATATGCATTTACATACATACACCCTATAGATTTTTTAGGGTTTATATATATATATATATATATATATATATATATATATATATATATATATATATATATATATATATATATATATATATATATATATATATATATATATAAACATCTACACATTGGATCAGATGGGATGTCCATGTACACCTTGGGGAGCGCATGACCATGAGGACTCCAAGATATATCACATACTTGATGGAGCTCCAATAATGGATGGAGCTAGAAAGTCCATGCGTGAGCGCATTCAACAGCTTTTCTCCATAGAGTTTGGACATTCTATCATGTTAAAATGGAGCGAACAGCATAAGGATTCCAAAAATTATGTCACACAATCGATATGTGAAGAGTCGCGGCCAGCACCTGGGCATCCTATTGTGAGTTCAGAATGGATTCAACATACGACACACGAGGTGATGTTTGATCGGCGTTCCGAGGCTCATGATGCTTTCAGAGTAGGATTACCGAAGCCTGTATGGTTAGATGTTAAAGAGTGGGAATCGATTCAGGATGAGTAGCAACATACTCCTTATTGATATCGTCAGCAACGAGATGTGGCAGCCACATGTTAAGATACGGTTGGAACCTTGCATTTAGGTAGCCGCGGATACGACAGTGTGTGCTTCCAATTTGTAAGTATCATTTTAATTATTGAATTTGTTTGTGTTAAGCACATCATGTATGTTCATCTAACATTTTGCATATTTATTATAGGAGTTGGCAGTGGGTCGTCCTCCGACACGAACCGAAGAAGCTTATGGATATCATCATGGATTGGTTGCACTGTTGCAGGCCTTAGAGGAGCACGGTGCAATCATTTCATGGGAGAATCTATGATTAGGTAAACTTATAGCTTGGTTTCGTATTTTTAGTTGTTGTTTATAAATGTCATGTCAATTTGTCTCATTTTACACATATGCTTTGTTGCAGGATTGTAGGTGTAAATGTTTTGATCCCCTTGCACATATGTATGTTAGTGCTTTGCCACAATTTTGTATTACACTCCTATGTCGCAATGATGTACCATAATTTTGTATTCGGTTCCTATATGGAAGTGCTTTGTCACATTTTGTATTCGGCTCCTATATGGAAGTGCTTTGCCACACTCTTGTACATCTTTCATTTATGGAATATACAACTTTTTGTACATGATTCATGGTTCGTTTTTGCTCATATAAAATCATGTTTTGGTTGCCATTAGAGTACATATCACATGTACTAGGTTTAGGGTTGGGTAGAGTGTATTGTCTTTTGTTAGAGAACATCATGGTAACATTGCTGTAACAAAAGACAACACACTCTGCCCAAAAACTTTTTTGCTGATATGGTCGTCGGTATCTTCATCGGTACCCCCAGCAATCATCGGTATGGGCATCAATACTCCCAGCAGAGTCGTCGGTATGGGCATCCGTAAAGGCATCAAAAATACCGACGCTTATACTGATGCTTATATTCGCGCTATGTTTCCAATGCGCATAGGGACTTCGACATCGATGTCGCGGAGAAATTGCACCCATTTATTTTCCTCGGTAACAGCCTCGGGATACCCTTGATATGTTGTAGTGATATTACCTTGCAGCATAGTTTCTTTAGTTCACTTGAGTGTGCCCCTAAAGGGAATAAAGTCATATGCACAAACAATTCCTCATATTCTGTAATGGGAGTTGATAAGATCATTTTGGCTATTGATGATGGTAGTTCTTTCACATTTTCAGATGCTTTGTATGTGCTATGCATCAAGAAAAATTTATTGTGAGTTTCAACATTCCGAGATTGTCTTGGTTGTCAAATTTGATGATAATAGGTGTACAATTCATGATCTCTTAAATGGTAATGTCATTATTGCTTATGAAATTATATTTCATGGGTTGTATAAACTCATAGACTATGCAAAATCTATCAATGATTCAACATGTGTAGTTCAAGGTTCTTTGACTATCGCAGATGCAAAGCTTTGGCATGCACTCTTTGGTCATCTAAATTTTGCTAGTTTTGCCTTCAGAAATCTGAAATGGTGCCCTCTCTTCCAAAACTTGAGGCACCTTGTAAACATGTTTGTGAAGGCTTTATTTTGGGCAAAATGTAGCATTCATCCTTCCCAAAAGATGTTTTAGTTCAACCTACTAAGAAATTATAACTTGTTCATAGTGATGTATGTGGTCCTATGCAAACATCTTCTTTTGGGAACTACCTTTACGTTGTGAATTTTATTGATGATTTCTCCAGGCATACATGGGTATATCCATTGAAAGCAAAGTCCAAAGTGTTTATGTGCTTCAAACGATTTTTTATTATGGCTAAAAATCTGTTAACATGTAACATGGGCACTTGCCATTCTCATCGAGGGGAGGAATACATGTCTTTTGATTTTAATGCATATTTGGCTAAGTGTGGGATAAAACATCAGTGTATAGTGCCATATACACCTCAATAAAATGATATTTCTAAAGGAAAGAACGGGTCTCGCATGGAGATGGCTAGGTGTATGGTCAAAAGTTAGGCTTTACCACATAGTTTCTAGCTTGAGGCTATTAGGTGTGAAACATATGTACTTAACAGGTATCCCACAAAAGAACTTCAATTCATCACTCCATATAGGGCTTGACATGGCCACAAGCCATCTCTTTCTCATCTACGTGTCTTTGGTTATTTAGCAAATGCATTATTGTCTGAGCAACAACACAAGAAATTGGATGATAAAGCAATGAAATGTATTTCTATTGAGTATATTTTTTAAAGCAAAGGGTATAGTCAATATCATCCACATACCAAATTCATTTTTGTTAGCCATGATGGTTTTCTTGTAGAAGATGCAATTTAGCCATTACTTTCATGTACTAAAGAGACATCAGTTAGCTCAAAAGATGTGTATGACACTTTGCTGCCTCTTTTTATGGGTGGACAGTCAAGTGTTGATGCAAATGAGGCCATTTCTTAGCCTTTATATGTTTCACATGATGATGCAGATCATTCCATTTCTTATGCAAATTTACATGATGCACTTGATGAGACAGTTGATATAATAGAGGAGGAAAAAACTATGCCAAAATGGTTGGTGCACACTTTGATATACTTTTTCATGTAAGTTAGCATACAAAAATGCAATCTTAATGTCCAACTGATGTACATTCCAACCATAATGAGCGGCAAGTGCATAGATGCTATAAACATTAGTCATTGGACTTGTGGGTGCAAAGATCTCATCAAATTCAATGCATCTCTCTTAAGGATAACCTTTTGCAACAAGCCTAGCCTTATACCTGCCAATTGTTTGATCAAGCTTACATTTCAACTTGCATACCCATTTAGTGTCAATGGCCTTTTTGCCTAGAGGAAAATCACATAAGGACCAAGTATTATTCTTCATTATAGCACCATATTCTGATTGCATAGTAGCCATACAATTTTTTGAATTTTGTGCTTCATCAAAAGAAATAAGCTCATTCTCATCACAAAGATTAGAGGTAGCCATTGCATAGTCATCTCGTGCAAAAGGAGTATGATATGATGGTTTTGAGAACGGTCTAACAGAGAGCACTTTATATGTTAAGCATGCAAATGATGTGCTTCTGATCATTGTTGTGTATGTTGATGTCATTCTACTCATTGGTCCTTATGAGAAGCATATTGTTGAATTTAAGCCTGATTTGCATGCCTCTTTTTCTTTTGAAATGTCAGATTTGGGGCATTTGCATCATTATTTGGGCATTCAATTTATGCAAGTTGATGGGGGAACAACTTTGTGTCAAAAGAAATATATTGACACGTTATATTAGTGTTTTGGCCTTAAAGATTATAAACGTATTACCATTCCTATGGAAACAAGTTTAGGGTTGATTCTTCATGATATTGGAGATGCATTTGATGTTATTTTCTATCATCAAGCTATTGGATGCTTGATTTACTTATGCATAATTCGGCCTGATATTTAGTTTGTTATCTCTGAAATGAGCAGGTTTATGCATTGCCTAGGTGTGAAGCATTAATAGATGCTTAAGCACATCTTTCATTACTTGAGTGGTACTCGACTATTTGGATTGTTTTATCCTAAGAGGGGATCACAAATCCCAAATTTACATGCTTTTTTTACTATAACTGGGATAGTTTCTATGACACTCATATCTCCACTTGTTATTTTTGCTTCATGCTTGATAAGTCATGCATATCTTGGTTGAGCAAGAAGTAGCCTATTGTGGCTGCTTCTAGTTGCAAGGATGAGTATAGGGTAGCTTTCACAATGCCTCTTGAGTGTGTGCGGCTTAAATGCCTTCTAGACAATTTGGGTATTGGTCAATCTTCTTCCACCACCATCTTCACTAATAGTCAGAGGGCATTGGTAGTTGCGAGGAACCCTGTGTTCCATGCTCTCACAAAGCACATTGAGGTGCATTATCATTACATCAAAGAGAGGTTATCTGTTGGAGAGATCAGTTTGGCATATGTGCACACACATGATAACATTGTAGATCTTTTCACAAAGGCTCTACCTCGGGAGAAGTTTGAAGCTTTTCGCAAAGCTTTGGGCTTACTTCTTTCTGTGGATTGATCTATTTCCACATAGTCTGGCACTTCCTTATACATGAGTGCCAACTCCTTGTTCATCCCATCACTCTAGGGGGGGGGGGGGGGGGGGTTTATTGATATATTTCACCAGTGATGTGTGTGAACACACTTAGGATTGTTAGCGGCACTTTTTTCCTCTTTAGGAAGTTTTTTTCTCCTAGCTTGTATATATGCCTATAACTCTAATTGGTTACTTATCTTTGGACATTCACTTGCTAATAATTCAGTATAGTGTGTTGTTCTTCAAGCTTCTTCTTATTCTTCTTTGTGTTGTTCACATGCTTCTGTAGATTTCAAACTTCAACATATATAAATGTTGGTATAGGTATCGACAATTATTTTTCTTATTATTTGCATGGATATAAATTTAAATAAATTATATAAAATAGTACGAAACTCAAAAATAAATAAAATGAAATAAAATAAAATAAAAACTATTGAGATATTCACCGATATACATGTTGATAAAGGCGTCAATAAGAGAAAATAAAGAAAATAGAAAACCAAGTTATCTGATGGCTTTATCAATGACTATATCGACGAAATTCTATATTCGTTGACCAGATGAGCACTTGGCATCGGCAAATTGTGTTTTCAGTAGAAATAACAATGCCCATCACTTTTACTTCAATTTGAAAGTGCTGAAAAGTCATGTTTTCCTTGTAATCATGCTTAGTGGCATGAAAATTGCCCCCTTATTGTTAGCTATTCGAGGAAACCCTATAAGTAGAGGATATGTTAAAAAAATCTTGAGAAGAGGTAAAATTTTATCTTTCTAGCTTCTTAGTCCCATTGATCACATTGCCCCTTTTCTCAAACCTATGAGAGATGTTAGTGATCATATGAAAATATCCCATGAGGAAAAGAGGACCCCTCAAAAGGTAATCTTTTGGCTCTAGTAGAATGTGAATTGGAAGCATAAAGACTAACCATGATGTAATTAATTGAGAGGAGCTTTAAATGGAACAGAAACTCATGAGTACAGCTATACTCCACATGGCTAATTTGGATGAGCAATGGAAAAGATAATACCTATTGTAACCCTATGTCTTCCCATGGTATGACAAATGAAGAGCCTATCATAGTTAAATAAGATTCTTTTGAGGTTGTTATAAGGTGAGAACCTCCTACTCTCACTACAACATATGAGGGGCATACCGACACTGGATATACCGATGGCCACACTCGGTGTCGGTATGGGCATTGGAAAATGTCACTTAGAGATACCAACGGTCAAGTGACCATCGGTATGACTGTTTTAAACGGATCGTCGATGTGGCCCCCCTGTCGTCGGTAATTTATTGGAAGTTACCGGCGCACATAGCGACGTATATACCGATGGATATACTGAGGGTGAGTTTTAAACATACCGTGAACCTGAGAGCAAAAATTCACATTTTGTGTGTGTTTGAGTATTGTTGGTCTTCTGTCGAACTTGCACGCGCGAACCGAATTGTGACCTGCATTGTATTGTGCACACACACACACACAGATCTCTCTCTCTACACATACACACACTCTCTCTCGGCTTAGATCTCACATCTTGGTAAGTGCTGCACGTACTGTTAGCATTTGTGTTTCTCTATGCTTTAGGTTTTATAATTTCTCTTCTCTTTGATTTTGCAGAAGTTCTTTGGCGTAGATTGTTTGGAATTGGACAATAGGCAACATACATTACGCTTTGATGACAACGATCCAAAAGAGGGACATACTTGTAAGTGATTGGTTTATTCTCTATTAATAGAGAGAGAAGGAGAGAGAGAAAGAGAGAGAGAGATGAGAGAGAGAGAGAGAGAAAGAGAGAGAGAGGAGAGAGAGAGAGAGAGAGAGAAGAGAGAGAGAGAGAGAGAGAAAGTGAGAGATAAAGAATAATGAAAGAACGGAAGATAGAGATAGGAAAATAGAGCATACATACACACACACATTTACACATGCATACATACACACATACATGTACACACATGCATGCTTACATACACACACCTATACACACATGCATGCTTATGTACACATACATATACACACATGCATGCATACACATACATACAAATTTACACACATGCATACATACACACACATACATACACACACGTATATACACATATGCATACATACACATACACACACACATATACACACATACATACACACACACACACATATATACACACATGCATGCATACATACACACACATATACAGACATGCATGCATACACACATATACACATATACACACATGCATACATACACACACACATGCATACACACATACATACATACACACACACATGCATACACACATACATACACATATACAAACACACAAATGCATGCATACATACACACATATACACATACACACACATGTACACACATGCATACATACACACACACATGTACACATGCATACATACACACACATATATACACACATGCATACATACACACATATACACACATGCATGTATACATACACACACACATGTACACACATGCATACATACACACACACATGTACACATGTATACATACACACACATTTATACACACATGCTAGTGTTTTAATTAAATATATATAATTAAATATATAATTTTTTTATTTTGAAGTTTTTTTTCTATCAAATATATAAAAATAGGATTAGGGTTTTTAGGGTATTTAGACATATAGATTTAGGCATACATATAACTCAATTATATTTATATTAAGAGAAAATATAGAGAAAAATAACAAAAAAAATATGAATATATAAATAAATATATATATAATATGATTAGGGTTTTAGGATTAGGGGTTTAGATTTTTATAGGTGTTTAAGTATTTAGGTTTTAGTATTTCATATTTAAGTCTAAGTCTTTCTGATTAGGGTTTTAGGGTTTTAATACCTACATAACATATATACACAAACACACATATACATATAATACATACATACATGTAGATACACATGCATACAAAAATATACATATTTTAGGTTTAAATCTTTAAGATTAGGGTTTTAGGGTTTTAACACCTACATAACATATATATACACATACACATACACATATAATACATATATACATGTAGATACACATGCATACAAAAATATACATATTTTAGGCCTAGATCTTTAAGATTAGGGTTTTGGGGTTTAGGCATACATATAACTCAATTATATTTATATTAAGAAAAAATATAGAGAAAAATAAGAGAAAAATTTTGAATATATAAATAAATTTATATATAAAATATGATTAGGGTTTTAGGATTAGGGGTTTAGATTTTTATAGATGTTTAAGTATTTAGGTTTTAGTATTTCAGATTTAAGTCTAAGTCTTTCTAATTAGGGTTTTAGGGTTTTAATACCTACATAACATATATACACAAACACACATATACATATAACACATACATACATGTAGATACACATGCATACAAAAATATACATATGGTTTAAATCTTTAAGATTAGGGTTTTAGGGTTTTAACACCTACATAACATATATACACACATACACATACACATATAATACATATATACATGTAGATACACATGCATACAAAAATATACATATTTTAAGTCTAGATCTTCAAGATTAAGGTTTTAGGGTTTAGGCACACAGACAATTTATCACACAGACGATTGATCAAGAGTTCTGACCAGCCGATGGACAGTCTCTTGTCAGTTCAGAGTGGATTCTGCACACCGCACGTGAGGTTATGTCCCATCGACGATCCGAGGCTTGTGATGCTTTCAGAGCAGGCTTACCAAAGCCTGTATGGTTAGATGCTGAGGAGTGAGACGTGATTCGTGACGAGCAGCAGCAGACTCCTGACCGATATCGCCAGCAGCGAGATGCTGCAGCCACACGTTTAGATACGGTTGGACCGTCACATTTGGGCAGCGGCAGATATGACACGATGCGTCATGAGTTTGTAAGTACCATTTCATTTATTGAATTTATTTGTGTTAAATTTCTCATGTATGTTCCTCTAATCTTTTGTATATTTGTTTCAGGAGCTGGCAATGGGTCGTCCTCCAACACGAACGGAGGAGTCTTACGGATATCATGGGTTGATTGCACTATTGGAGGACTTGGAGGGACACGGTGCAGTTGTTTCATGGGAGCATTTGCGATGAGGTAATTAATTTATAAACTTGGTTTTTACTTGTTTGTAATTTTCATGTGAATTTATCTCATTCCATTAATGTTTGTTGCAAGACTGTTGATATGGAACGTTCTTTGCATGTGTATGGCAGTGGAACACCAAAATTTTGTATTTGATTTTCATATAGCAATGCATTGCTTTGCCACATTTTGTAGAAGTGTCATATATGACAATGGTTTGCCACACTCTTGTACATGCTTCATTATTGAAATATATAACTTCTTTTGTACATGGTTCATGGTTCATTCTGATTATCTCTTTTGTGTCCAATAATACTCTGATTCATGAAATCATATTTCGGTTGACATTAGAGTACACATCACATGTACTCGGTTTTTTTTGGGTAGAGTGTATTGTCTTTTGTTAAGCAACATCATGGTAATGTTGTTGTAGCAAAAGACAACAGACTCTGCCCAAAAAAGAATTTTGCAGGTATGGTCGTCGGTATACGCGACAATTCTCCCAGTAATGTCATCCGAATAAGCGTCAGTGCACCCAGCAGGCGATGGTATATACGACGGTACGTCCAGCAGAGGCCTCGGTATGGGCGCCGGTATTACTGACGCATATACCGACACATATACCGATGCATATATCGACGCTTATACCGACACATATACCGACGCTTTGGTACCGACGCCATACCGACCTTTACACCAGCATCGCGGCAAAAAAGCCGCGTTCATTTCCCTCGGTATACCATCGATATGTTGTAGTGTTTGAGCTCTTGGAGGCAAATGCACTCAAGAGATAAAGAAATATATCTGAGCTCTTTCCCACAAGGATTTGAGGATACCTTTTGGGTTCATTCTCCCTCTTGCCTATGCCCTAAAATCTTACCAAGTAATCCTCCCATATACTTCTTCAAGGTTTAAAAGTCAACAAATATTTTTGGGACATCTACCCAAACCAAAACTTTGACAAGCTTAACATCCTTACGATAGGAACCATGAAACTACTTAAAGATAGAAATCGATGTGGAAATTCTTTTTAAATGGAAGTTCAGTGGAAGTCTACTCCCCTAAGTTTTGACTTTGAAAGTGCAACTATACAAGTGAATGGGCATAATACCTGCGGGACCCCCCGTATCCCATAAAGCAGGGGTTAGACAAGGTTACAACATTATAATTGATTTAATTGATCTTTAGAGATAACAATAAAAGCATTAATGGCATGGTAGAAAAAGACAATAAATAATTGTTTGGCAGGTACTGAATATTATGCACAAATAGCTTTCTAGCCTCTAAGTTACCCTATTGTTCCTCAGTAGAACGAGCTACTAACAAAGGCCAATCATAACATGTTTGGAGAGATTCGTTTGGCGTATTTGGGCTAACAGAAACTCTGTTGTGATATTGTGTCTTGCGCTTATGAGATGGATTTTAGATCTAAAAAAGTGGCCATATGCCAAAGAAATATGTAATGTCCCCTCTTATTTCTTTTACAGATAATGACATGTTCTAGACCTAAACAATGGAGAGAAGCCACCCTGATGTTGTATTCTCCTATTCCACTATCCATGTTTTATAGATATCTTTGGACATGAAACTATTGATCTTGTCTAAGCTTGCATAGTTGAGTGGTTTGATGCCTTGAGTCTTTGGGAGGAAGTCTTGGGTTTAAGTCTTGGCTAGACATATCTATGAGTTCTTCAAAAATGGATGCCTCTACCTTACTAGGTTGGATGTGTGAGTGTGTTTCCAATTCATTGTACTCTAAAAAAAAGATTTGAGAGGAAGATGCAAATTCTGTTTTATTAATGGCTTCATTTGCCAAAAAAAAAAGAAAGTTCCATCTCTACCTTACCAGGTCGGTGTGAATGCCTAAGAGAACAAACAGATCACAGGCCCGGCAAATTAGTGATGAAGGGCATTACAATATTGACGATGAAATGGGTTTATTTGTTTCTATCTAAGCAGATATGGCATAAAGTATTTGTCAGCATATGCTCGCTTCATCCACAGCTCGACGTGAATGATGGTGTAGGTTTTCCGGCAGTCTGTCAGTTGATGAAGTGAAGGTCATGGTGATAGCGGCGGTAACGGTCTTGCAAGAGGACCTGCTGCACGAAACCATAGCCACGCACGCCGCGGAAGCTTCCTGTACCACCTACGATGGCGATCTCGTTCGCTGGGATGGAGCGGATCTCGCCCTGGATCTGTATAGTGCCTCTGTACACGCCATCATCATAGGAGATAAGCTCGACCTCGATCAGGTCAATCATCTCCGATGGGCGGTTGGCAGAGTTGAGCGTGAAGCCGCGCACGGAGCCTATTCTCGTGGGCGCCGTCTGCGGGCCTGCAGTGGCGTTGAAGGCGAAGAGGTTCGCGTGCCCAAAGGGACCTGTCTGGCTCTCGTTGATGGGCGGTAGAAGGCTCTGGCTTACCTCGCCGATCATCACCTCCACGTAATATTGCAGTCTGCACTCAGGAAACGGTGGAGGTCCAGGTATTTGGGTCTCTTCCATGCGACAGGGGACTGCCTCGGCTGTTTGGAAGATCCTTTCGAAAGCCACAGCCATTGCGAAGGTCAGAATCGTGGCAGCTGCTTCGCGATTGATCTTCCATAACAGCGCAGCCATTGTCGGCTTCAACAGAGCTATAGGATTCAGCTGCTCACTTGTTTAGAAATGGGAGCACATTCATTCGGAGAAAGCGCTGTGTGTAGCTAGAGCTAGTGCACGCTTCCTCGCTGAAATGAATTAATGACATTTTTATATGAATTTTTTTTGGGGCTGATAGGGACTAAGAATATCAACTCTCTCTCTCTTTCTCTCTGTCTCTGCGTTTGTCTATTTATGCGCCGCCTTAACGAACTAGGTCCGGAAATGGGTCCTCTCGAAAAGCACGTTGGGCATGAATCCCTCTGAGCAGAAATAATCAGTCCCACACTCTTGGCGACGGATGATCCCTCAAAATGCGAACGTTACGTTTTCCATGAAGGGTTTCAACTTCCAGGAAACAGAACACACCTCTCTCTCTCTCTATCCAAGGAAACAGAACACACCTCTCTCTCTCTCTCTATCCAAGTGTAAGGTTGGCATGAAGTCTGAGTAGACGGCCATTCAACACTCCTAATTCCCCGCTTGCACACTCTTGGTGATGGCGTTCTTACGGGTCAACAGAGGATCGCGCAGCGCAAACATGCATATCTTTGAGCACACATTCCATGACTTATCACTCTTCAGGTTACCAAGGCAGCTCCCAGCAGTCCAGCCATTACTGCTACAAAGCAAACTTAAGTAATAAAGCAGATGGACAAATCGCAGAAATGAAGCAAGCTGCCCATCGGCAGCTAGCTGGTCGAAAGCGATCTCACAGAGCTTAGCAGAAGACCACAATCACATAGTTGTCGTTCCCAAACCACGTTGAGTTTCCTTGTTCGTCATCGCACTCTTTGAGCCTTCCATTGTTTATTTACTGCCAAATGTCTACTTTAGGCTGCGACAAATAGAAGGGATGTAAAGGATAGAGAGATTCTTTTGCTTCCTTATTTTTCTTCACTTAAGCTTTGCTGTACAGAGAGATGGCGAAATCTGAAGCAGTGCGCCTTCCCTTGTTTATTTACTGCCAAATATACTTTGGGCTGCGACAAAGGATGTAAAGGATAGAGAGATTCGTTTGCTTTCTTATTTTCATTCACTTAAGTTTGCTGTACAGAGAGATGGCGAAACCTAAAGGCGTAAGTCATGGCAAGATGCGCTGAGCAAGGAAAGCAAAACCCAATTAAAAAAATACATTGATCCTAAAAAGCAAAAGTGCCAGCTGAAAGGAGGAATGATCTTAAAGCGTGGGACATAGCTGTACATTTGGAAAAAGAATCGTAGCTATGTGAAGTATTTCTTGTGTTAGATTCACTCTTCTACACAAATTTTCTAGATTTTATAGTGGCGGGTACAAATTTTCTAGATTTTATAGTGGAGGGTCCTTTCTTTAGCATTTTCCTAGTTTTCACAATGTGAGTGGCTTTTCACATACCTGCATGTAGACAATATGGTATGCTTACTACTTAGCTGTCTAAGTGTTAGAGGCAAGGTTCAACCCCCAAGCCCCACAAGCTTAAGTGGGACACCCCTCATCATACATTAATGATGAAAACTTTAAACCAGCCCCTTCGAGAGAGTTTCAGTCGCTAGGCACTCGATCGTTCATTGGCGATGAGAAGTTTAAACCAGCACCTTCAATGATGTGTGGGTCTTTGGGTAATTTGTTCTGAAGGTTGGAGGCAGGGTTCAACTCCCACAAGCTGTAGGAGGACACCCCTCATCATTCATTTGTAGTGAGAAGTTTAAACCAGCCCCTTCGAGGGAGTATGAGTGTTTGGGCACTCGATCATTTTGAGCCTTTAGGCTATCTAGTTCAAACCAATCCTCTCATCTGACCTTAGGAGCACCCCTTCCTTTAGTAATCTTTAATGTTTCTGTAATCCTAGTTATTGTGGGACAAGGGTAAGGTTAGCTAAGGCCCCTACCTCGCAGGATATCCTAAGGTATCTAAGGGGTAATGGGAATAAATGTGCATGATGGCCACATGTTCACACTAGAGCATTACTATTTTGGGCACAAGAGGATATAAAGTATGGGAAATGAGTTGCACACATAATCGTTCAAGCTTTTCATGAGAGCTTTCATGTGAGAGTTTCTAACAAAAGAGTGACCGAGTGTCACAGTATGCTTCCAATGCAACAAACATTGTATTGTAGTCCAAGTGTATTTGGAATCCTCTTATTTCTTTAGAAGCACAAGTACATGTCCCTACCTTCAATTTATCTGCAAAATGAGTTTAGTGTTGGTTTAGAATCAATCACAAGCTATCCACTTTCTCTATTCTACCACTCCAACTGCAAACACACCCTTCAACCTTGTGCTAAGTATTTCCCCTCTGGTGTTGACTCTTTTAGTAGCTCAATGGCTCCTATTGCTTCGATTTGTTGTTTTAGACTTCTTGTGTTCTTGGTAGCTCCCTAGATCCTCCATCTCATAGGAGGGTCAAATTTGAAAAGTATACCCTAAAACCAACATATAAGCTTTAAGAAGTATATTTTAAAATCAAAATGATCTTTTTAAAGAGACCTAAAGCTCAAAAAATGGACATTTTGAGAAAAAAAGCTATATCAAATCAAGCTTCTTGAAGCTATGCTGATGTTGTATTCCCCTATCCAACTATCCATGTTTTAAAGATGTCTCTAGACACGAAACTATTGACCATGT
Source organism: Ceratopteris richardii (assembly GCA_020310875.1). Taxonomy (NCBI): domain Eukaryota; kingdom Viridiplantae; phylum Streptophyta; class Polypodiopsida; order Polypodiales; family Pteridaceae; genus Ceratopteris; species Ceratopteris richardii. Next base: position 97,707,521 of record CM035434.1, read on the forward strand.
CCAAGCTTGCATAGCTTAGTGGTTTGACGTGTTGAGTCTCTCGGAGGAAGTAGTGAATTCAAGTCTTGGTTGGCCATATCTATGAGTTCCTCAAAGATGGGTGCCTCTACGTTATGAGGTTCGGTGTGTGAGTGTGTTTCCAATTCATTGTACTCTCAAGAGAAAAAAAAAAGAAACAGCTCAGTTCTCCCATTATTTGAGAGGAAGATCCAAGTTCTGTTTTATAAATTCTCGTTGCCAAAAAAAAGAAAGTTCCAAGAGTAGGTATTGAAAGGTTTACCCCGATACAAGCTTGATGAAGGGGTGTAGCAGAACATGAAAGGGGTTACTGAATCCTGATCTCTGTAAGCAGAATGCCTAAGAGAACAGAACACACAGGCCCGCCAAATACTGATGAAGGGGATTACAATATTGACGATGAAATGGGTTTATTTGATTCTATCTAAGCAGACATGGCATAAAGTATTTGTCAGCATATGCCCGCTTCATCCACAGCTCGACGTGAATGATGGTGTAGGTTTTCCGGCAGTCTGTCAGTTGATGAAGTGAAGGTCATGGTGATAGCGGCGGTAACGGTCTTCCAAGAGGACCTGCTGCACGAAGCCATAGCCACGCACGCCGCGGAAGCTTCCTGTACCACCTACGATGGCGATCTCGTTCGCAGGAATGGAGCGGATCTCGCCCTGGATCTGTATAGTGCCCCTGTACACGCCATCATCATAGGAGATGAGCTCGACCTCGATCAGGTCAATCATCTCCGATGGGCGGTAGGCAGAGTTGAGCGTGAAGCCGCGCACGGAGCCGATTCTCGTGGGCGCCGTCTGCGGGCCTGCAGTGGCGTTGAAGGCGAAGAGTTTCGCGTGCCCAAACGGACCTGTCTGGCTCTCGTTGATGGGCGGTAGAAGGTTCTGGCTTACCTCGCCTATCATCACCTCCACGTAATATTGCAGTCTGCACTCAGGAAACGGTGGAGGTCCAGGGATTTGGGTCTCCTCCATGCGACAAGGGACTGCCTCGGCTGTTTGGAATATCCATTCGAAAGCCACAGCCATTGCGAAGGTCAGAAACGTGGCAGCTGCTTCGCGATTGATCTTCCATAACAGCGCAGCCATTGTTGGCTTAGAGCTATAGAATTCAGGTGCTCAATTGATTAGAAACGGGAGCACATTCATTCAGAGAGAGCGTTGTGTCTAGCTAGAGCTAACTGCATGGTTCTTCGCTGAAATGAATTCATGACATTTTTAGATAGATTTTTAAATTATGAGTAAGGTATAGTTTGACCTCTCGGGCTGATAGGGACCTAGAAGATCATCTCTCTCTCTCTCTCTCTCTCTCTCTCTCTCTCTCTCTCTCTCTCTCTCTCTCTGCTCCAGTTAACGGACTAGTTCCGGAAATGGGTACTCTCGAAACGCACGTTGGGCATGAATCAGTCCCACACTCTTGGCGATGGATGATTTCTCAAAAATGCGAGCGTTACGTTTTCCATGAAGGCTTTCAACTTGCAGGAAACAGAACTCTCTCTCTCTCTCTCTCTCTCTCTCTCTCTCTCTCTCTCTCTCTCTCTCTCTCTCTCCAAGTGTAAGATTGCCATGAAGTCTGAGAAGAGGACCATTCAACACTCGTAATTCCCCGCTTGCACACTCTTGGTGATGGCGTTCTTACGGGTCAACAGAGGATCGCGCGGCAGACATGCATATCTTTGAGCACACATTCCGTGACTTATCACTCTTCAGGTTACCAAGGCAGCTCCCAGCAGTCCAGCCATTACTGCTACAAAGCAAACTTAAGTGATCAAGCAGACGGACAAATCGCAGAAGTGAAGCAAGCTGCCCATCTGCAGAGGTCGAAAGCGATCTCGCAGAGCTTAGCAGAAGACCACGAGCGTTTTGGGCAATCACATGGTTGTCGTTCCCAAACAACGTTCAGTTTCTTTGTTCGTCATCGCATCCTCTTTGCGCCTTCCATTGTTTATTGACTGCCAAATGTCTACTTTAGGCTGCGACAAACAGAAAGGATGTAAAGGATAGAGAGATTATACTTGCTTTCTTATTTTTCTTCACTTAAGCTTGCTGTAGCAGTAATGGCTGTACACACAGAGAGATGGCGAAATCTGAAGCATTGCGCCTTCCATTGTTTGTTTACTGCCAAATCTACTTTGGGCTGCGACAAACGGAAAGGATGTAAAGGATAGAGAGATTCGTTTGCTTTCTTATTTTTCTTCACTTATGTTTGCTGTACAGAGAGATGGCGACACCTAAACAGTAGTTTTTTTTTTTTTTTTTTAAATAAAAGGAAGTTCGGCCTTAGCCTAATCTCCCGAACTTTAATTAAAATAAAGAGAAAAAGTTACAAGTGAATGGCACTAGTGCCCATGGGACCCCCCAAATCCCACCATGCAGGGGAGGAGTATGGCAAGCTAGAGGGCATTACAAATGAGGCAGATAAATTTATCATCACCCTCATGTGGGACCCATTTGGATTTCAACTTGTTGAAACAAGGATTTCTTGATCGACCATTCCCCAGGAGTTTGGCCAAAATTGACAGCGCATCGCTCCCTCCAAATCTTCCAGAGAGTCTCACCTCTGATGGCATTCCACAACCTCGATGAGCAACCAACCGCCTCACCCAACATCGCCTGTTGCCAGTTGATTTGGTTCGTGAGTCTCAATACTCAGGTCACGTGACGCCAGATAACACGGGACTTGGGGCAGTCGAAGAACAGGTGAGCTAAATCTTCAATGCACCGATGGCAACGCTTGCACCATGGCGGCACACCACATATTTTGTTAGCCCTTGCATTGGACCAGATACCTTTATGCAAGATCTGCCACATGAGAACGGACTTTTTGACCTCAATTAGGGGGTGCCAAATAGACATGAATTTTAGTTCCCACCGAAGTTTGGTCCAAGAAAGGCACCATCTCTTGTTAAGAGTGTGGTGAACATCTAAATCCTCTTTGAAGTTGGAGGTTCTGGATATCTTCTTACCATTGCTCCATTTGAGGCCCTCCAGGCAAGGAGGATCCTGACCGCAGAGAAGGCGGGTAGTTGAGCGGTCCCATTCTAAACACCTGCTTTGAAGAAGAGTCCATTCCTCAAAGGTAACTCTAAGTCTCAGATCCAATTCTTCAAACCTAATCCACTGGCTGGTCTCTTGTTTCCAGAGTTGTTTCCACTGTTTGAACCCCTTGTTCCATAACCGCTTTGCAGTTTGGAGGTTCCAAGACTCCACCCCCCTAGTGCCGCTGATCGGGAACCAAATAGAGTCATTTTGTCTTATCCCAGCCGCCCACTTCCACTCATCACTGATTCTAATGAATTGTTTGGCCTTGTTCCAATTCTTCCATAAGGAGCACAGGAGGCTAGAGCCTTTAGGGGACACCGGGTGGGGGGAGAACAAAAGCGTGAGAATCCCTATGTCCTTCCAACCAGGATGGCCAACTAAGGTAAGGTCTTCCGTGTTTCTGAAGATCAATTTATCCCAAGAGGACTCCCTATTGCTCCAAGCCTTGATAAGCCACTTTGCCGCCAGCTTGCCAGCCAACCCAACAATATCCAAAATTCCCAAGCCCCCTGAGTCTTTAGGGCTAATGCAAGTTTCCCATTTGATTTTGGGGATCCCCCTCCTGTTGGGTCCCTAGTAGGTTAGGGATCATAACAGTAGACCTAAGTCATGGCAAGATGCGCTGAGCAAGGAAAGCAAAACCCCATTAAAAAACTACATTGATCCTAAAAAGCAAACGCGCCAGTTGAAAGGAGGAATGATCTTAAAGCGTGGGACATAGATTCACTCTTCCACACAAAAATTCTAGTTTTTATAGTGGAGCGTCCTTTCTTTAGCATTTTTCTAGTTTTCACAAGGTGAGGGGCTTTTTACATAGCTGCATGTAGACAATATGGTATGCTTACTACTTAGGTGTCTAAGTGTTAGAGGCAAGGTTCAACCCTCAAGCCCCACAAGCTTCACTAGGACACCCCTCATCATGCACTAATGATAAAAATTTTAAACCAGCCCCTTCGAGAGTCTCAGTCGCTAGGCACTCGATCCTTCATTGGCGGTGAGAAGTTTAAACCAGCACCTTCAATGATGTGTGGGTCTTTGGGTAATTTGGTTGGAGGCAGGGTTCAACTCCCACAAGCTGTAGGAAGACATCCCTCATCATTCATTGGTGGTGAGAAATTTAAACCAGCCCCTTCGAGGGAGTATGAGGCTTTGGGCACTCGATCATTTTGAGCCTTAAGGCTACCTAATTCAAACCAACCCTCTCATCTGACCTTAGGAGCACCCCTTCCTTTAGTAATCCTTAAGGTTTCTGTAATCCTAGTTGTTGAACATAGGTAAGGTTAGCTACGGTCCCTACCTCGCGAGATATCCTAAGGTACCTAAGGGGTAATGGGAATAAATGTGCATGATGGCCACATGTGCACATTAGAGCATTACTATTTTGGTCACAATAGGATATAAAGTATGGAAAATGAGTTGCACACATAATCGTTCAAGCTTTTCATGAGAGCTTTCATGTGAGAGTCTGAGTCTCTAGCAAAAGAGTGACCGAGTGTCACGTTATGCTTCCAATGCAACAAATATAAAACTGTAGTCCAAGTGTTCTTGGAATCTTCTAATCTCTTTGGAATCACAAGTACATGTCCCTACCTTCAATTTATCTACAAAATGAGTTTAGACTTGGTTTAGACTCAATCACAAGCTATCCACTTTCTATGTTCTACCACTCCAACTGCAAACACACCCTTCAACCTTGCGCTGAGTATTTCCCCTCTGGTGTTTACTCTTTTAGTAGCTCAATGGCGCCTACTGCTTGTGTTTGTTGTTCGTCTTGTGTTCTTGGTAGCTCCTTGGATCCTCCATCTCATAGGAGGGTCAACTTCGAAAAGTATACCCTAAAACCAACATATCAGCTTTAAGAAGTATATTTTAAAATCAAAATGATCTTTTTAAAGAGACCTAAAGCTCAAAAAATGGATATTTGAGAAAAAATCTATATCAAATCAAGCTTCTTGGAGATAAAAATAGGTAAGTAAGACTTTCACAAGATCCCCTAAAAATTTTCAAAAATAGGTGATATTTGACAAGTATCATGATACTTGGTAAGTATCAATGATACGTGAAAATTGATCACACTTGACTCAGACATGATAATTGGACAATTAATGCAAAACACTTACTCAAAAATGATACTATACACACAACACTTGATCAACTGTTGGTGATACACAATACCTCAGAAGTGTTGACAACACTCAAACCATGACACTTGGTACAATGATGCGAAACTTGAAATCAGATAACACTCAATACATGAAACGTAGAAGGTGTTAGTGATACATATCGCTAGTGACATTTGGGCCTCATGCACACAACACATGATACCTAATGAGTTTCAATGAAATATCTTAACATGAGATTCAATATGATAGCCCACAACACATGGAACTCAACAAATGTCGTAGTACTTGATCAGCGTTGTGATACCATCCAAGTGCTAGTGATACTTGAACTTCACCACACTTACCAAAGGTTACAACACTCAAACATACATGATCGTTGAAGTACATGAAACATCGCTTGTGTCATAGGAGGTTGACTTATGTGCATGTTCTCTATACTCGCTTCTTTAACGCAAATGGATTAGACATTTGTAAAATTTATATAGAGCTTCAAGATTACAAAACTTCTACACATGGTTGGGATATATTTACATGATTTTTTTTTTTTGTAGTGAGCATGATGAGAGGGATAAAAAATATGTACTTAGTTCACTTGAGACAAAATTTGGGACTGGATGATCGCATAAGTGGTGTCTAAAAGAGATGCAAACACTTATGGCTCATCATCGTCATAATGCACAATATGCATTGCTTTTATTTGTTATATTTATATGTGTAACTATATATATACACACACATAATATACACATATATTTACAAAGCAAGAAGACATCGAAAGGGGGCTATGTCGATCGAGATCTCAACTAGTTGAAGGTTAGCAAGGGAGAAGCTATCAAAAGGTAATATCCACACCTTCTAAAGCTTACAAACACTTGAGGAGAAGCTAGAGGAGCATCTTAGAGCTCAGTATGGTTGAGTATAATGCACAAATAGAGAAGTTAGCGAAAGGCAATTATCAACCATGGAAATTTAGAGTTAGCAACTACCTTATGGGCAAAAAATTGTGGGGATTAGTGAGCGGCATGGAGCCAATGCATCATGTACATGAATTACCACTTCAAGGGCAGATCAAAGCACTTAATGAATGGATAGAAAGGGATAGGAGAGTCATATTCATTCTATCTCAACACATAAGCAATAGCATGATAGGGCATATACAAGGCTTGGACACATACAAGAAGGTTTGGGAGACCTTGGAGAGATTGTACTCTTCATCAACCACGGAAAGGAAGATTCAGCTCAAGAATGATCTGAATAATCTTAGGAAAACACCAATTACTAACATAAATGAGTACATTTTGAAGGTTAAGGAGCTTGTAGATGCTTTAGGCTCAATTGGGAGCCCAATCAAAGATGATGATCTTGTTGCGCACACTCTCAATGGCTTGACAGAGGATGAAAGCTGGAAAGCATTCACCACATCTGTTTATGTGAGGGATTTCCTACCAGAATTTGATCAATTAGTCACATTGAGGAGATAAACCAAGGAGGTTCAAAATCAAAGGGTAGCCAAGCCCAAGTTTTCTATGCAGGTAGAGGCAAAAGCAAATGAGATGGACAAAACTCCCAAGGCAGAGGGAGAGGAAGGTGAAGCTCAAGCTCAAGCAACCAAGAAGGCTCCAACCAAAGCTATGGATCAAGAGGAAGAGGAAGGAGTAGAGGAAGAGGAGGAAGATCACATGGAAGAGAAGCATCCAATGGAGAATGCTACAATTGTGGAAAACTGGGCCATTATGCAAGAGATTGTTGGTCCAAAGGGGGAGGCAATCAAGGATACAAAAGGAACCAAGGTAATTATGCTAGTACTTCAACAAATTCAGAAAATGAGAACTTGCTTATGATGTATGGTTCAAGTGAAAGAGTCAATTCAGATTTTACATGGTACATTGATAGTGGTTGTAGAAACCATATGAGTTGCAATAAAGATGTTTTCTTTAATTTACATTCACCCATCACTCAAGGACATGTAGAGACAAGGGATGACACTGAGCACAAGATTACACATGTGGCAAATGTTGCATTGAATGGATATCAAAGCTCCAAGGTGTTGAAGGATGTGTTGCATGTGCCAACCATCACAAAGAACTTGGTTTTGGTAGGTCAAATGGTTGAAAGAGGTTATGAGGTGAGGTTCAATGAGCAAGGATGTTTTGTTGAAGATCCCATGCAGGATTACAAGCTCATAGCAAAAGGAAAGAAGCAAAGAAGACTCTTCACCATGGAGATAAAGCCATCAACCCCTCACACTATCTACTTGTCAATTGGAAATAAATAGATTGCAGAAATCGACTTATGGCATAAAAGGATTGGGCACCTAAACTTACAAAGGATGAAGGACATGCAAAGGAAGGGCTTGGTGAGTGGTCTACCTGATCTTACATCTCAGAATATGCAACATTTGTGCCATGCTTGTCAATTAGGAAAACAAAGCAGATTGCCATTCAAGAAGGGAGCACATGTGAGCAATGAAGTGTTGAATCTCATACACACAAATGTATGGGGACCTACAAGGGAGCCATCCATTGGAGGTAATAGATATTTTGTCACATTTATAGATGATCATTCAAAGTTTGTTTGGTTGTATTGCATGAAGTCAAAGTCAGAGGTGTTTTACCACTTCAAGAGGTTCAAAAACCTGGTGGAGAAGGAAACAGGGAAGTATATAAAGACTCAGATCGGATGGAGGGGGAGAGTATTTTTCAAATGAATTTTCAGATTTTCTACATGACCATGGCATCAAAAGGCAATTCCCTTTCAGGTATACACCTCAACAAAATGGGGTGGCAGAAAGGAAGAATAGATACATAGCAAAAGTGGCTAGATCTTTGTTATATGAAATGAATGTTCCTAACTCTTATTGAGTTGATGCAACAAATACAGCCATATACATTATGAATAGGTGTCCAACCTCAAGATTACATGGAGTTACACCTTATGAAGCTTGGCGTGGTTAGAAACCCAACCTTTCACATCTCAAAGTATTTGGTTGTATGTGTTATGTTCACATACCTCAAGAATTGAGACACAAGTTAGACCCGAAGGCAGATAGGTGTATATTTGTTGGATATTCTTTAGAGCAAAAGGGTTTTAGATGCTATAATGCTTGCACGAAAAAGCTTAAGGTATCTAGGGATGTAATATTTGATGAGTTGTTGCCTTGGTATGGTAGCAAAGATGTGTTACAAGTTGATGATGCATATGAAGCCGAGAAGAAGTTCAAAGAGCAACAACAAAGCATGAAGATAAGTGGTCCAACCACTTCAAGCACACCATCAGAGGAGAGTACTACATCATCTTGGCATGGAAGGACAAGGAATGAAGCTCATTCAAGTGAAGGAAGTAGCAAAGCAAAGGAAAAGGCAAATGACAAAGACCATCGATGGGTAGACATGGAATCTACAAGTGATGAAGATATGGAAAAATTAGAAACTCCAAAATTAAAAGAATCTAAACCAAATAGGAGGAGATTCCTACCACTTAATGGTGAGATAAGTTCATCCAATCTCTTTGTGAAGAAGGAAGGTAGCAAAATTGTTTTCATTTCTATATATGTTGATGATTTCATCATTAGAGGGGATGATGAATCCAACATCAAGGACATAAAGAGGAAGCTTGGATGTAAGTTTAAAATCTCAGATTTAGGGATTTTAAGGTACTTCCTTGGGATTGAAGTACTATATAAAGAGGAAGGTATATAATTGATGCAAAGGAAATACATTCTTGATCTTTTGAAGAAGTTTGGCTTGTGTGATTACAAACCCATTTCAAATACATTGGAAGTAAATGTTAAACTAAGTGCTCATGAAGGTGAAGAAGTGAAGGATATGTTATCATGCTAGGGAAGAAGACCATCTCAAGGATGTCAAAGAAACAACCAACCGTGGCTCTTTCATCAACCGAAGCTGAGTCTAGAGGCTTAGCACAAGTCTCACGTGAGCTTATGTGGCTCAAGAAGTTGTTTGTTGATCTTGATTTGCAATTTAAGCAAGTACCTATTTTTGGTGACAACATAAGTAGCATATGCTTGGCTCAAAATCCGGTGTTCCATGCAAGGTTGAAGCATATAGAAGTGCATTACCACGTTATTCGAGAAGATCATGTCAAACGATATCAAGGTGGAGCATTTCCATACAAAGGACCAATACGCAGAAATCTTTACCAAAGCATTGGATGGAGTAAAGCTACAACACTTCAAGGCATGCATTGGAATGAAGTACCTAGGCATTTAGACTTGAGGGGGAGTGTTGAAAATCAAGTCTCAATCATGCAAAAAGGCTCAACCATGAGTTTTGCAAGTGGACCAATAAAAAAGGAGGGCCCAAAGTCGTGGAATAAAGTTAGAAGCTCCACCAAACTCAATCAAATTCAAATCTCATCAAATCAGCCACCAAAAAGTGCACATACAATGATTGGTGTGTGGTTAGCTAGATTGTAGGAAAAGTAAAACTCTATATAAGCATCATCCCACCTTTGTTTCTTGATTTGTATGCATTCCACGATTTTCCGACTTAGTTTAGTGAAGTTATAAACTCTAGCAAGCAACCCCCTATCTTGCTTACCTGATTTTCTCATAATTTTGCGCCTCTCTATCTAGAGGTGTAGTTAGGCTTTTCCGAATCTGATTGTACTAGATTGCAGAGCATTGTTTGCTCTCTCATTCTACTCATTTTCATTGATTTCAAGCTTCATTTGGTCTGTCATATTGTGCCCTGAACTTTGCCAAAGTTTCAAGTTATTTGGCTGAGCAACTTGTGGGAAATTGCCAACTTTGTGAAGGTATATCTCTGCACATAGGCAGAGAGTGTTGCAAACAGGTAGCCTGTTTTGTAGAGGGTGGTTCTCCCAGCTCGAATATCTATTTGGGATTGTTTAAAGCTTGTTGGGTATCTCTTATAGTCTAATACAAGTCGGAAAAATTTCATGTTATGTCTCCATACTGGTGTAGAGAAACATTCAGAACAGTGAGCATATATCACTACTTATGGACCTAGTGGAGGGCAGCCATCTTCCATTTTTGCATTGGGGTGTTAGAATCATCCCCCATCAATTTACACATACACACACATAAATACACATTTACACACACACATACACATGCATGCATATATACACATATAATGAATACACACATAGACCCATACACATACTCACATACACATACATAAACATATGTACACACACATAGACTCACATAATCATATATACATACATATATACACATAAACAAGCATACACCCACATACACATGCATACACACATATAGATACACATGCATACACACACATACACATAGTATATGTATGTATGTATATATATATACACACACATATATACATACATATATATATATATATATATATATATATATATATATATATATATATATATATATATATATATATATATATATATATATATATATGTGTGTGTGTGTGTGTGTGTGTGTGTGTGTGTGTGTGTGTGTGTGTGTGTGTGTGTGTATATATATATATATATATATATATATATATATATATATATATATATATATATATATATATATATGGGCGCTTCTCCATAAGTGGGTATATGTAAAATAAATAAAAACATCAGTATCGGAAAGTAATTTATGATTGATTGTTTCTAATATAGATCATACTTGTCTCCACAAAAAGACGTTATATTTTCAATTTTCATAGAGTCGATTGAAAGACCGTAATTGATCATTTTTTATTTAGATCATACATACATGTCTCCAGAAAAGACATTATATTTCAAAATATATACGCTAAAATTAGCTTTATCCACATGAAAATCTCAATGATTTTTATATAGATCATACATATTATGTAAAAAAAAGAGATCATTATATTTCAAATTTAAAGAGCAGATTTAGTTTTATTCATATGAAAATATCACATGCACTTGTGATATATCATATAGTGAGTCTGCATTGGAACACGAGACTGAAAATTAAAAGCAGTTACTCCCAAATATGAAGACCTACAATGGCTCTATAAAAAGTTTGCATCCATAGAATCAATAAAGCGCTTGACATATGACTGAAAGTTAAAGGTAGTTCTCAAATCTGAAGACCTGCAATTGCTCTATAAAGAATGCTATATTTTGTTGCATCCATAGAGACAGTAAAGGACTTGAGAGACGCTACAACAGATGCTTTTGCCAAAGGTAGGATCATAAGCAAACAATGAACACTTTCAGCTTCCTCTAAATCCAATCATGATATGTGCTGGAATGCACTCGCACAACATCCCACATTACATTACAAAACATAGAAAAAAGCTAAGCAATAAAAACCTGTGATGCTGAGATCATAGTTGGATCATTTTGCCATGTCCTTATTGCGGCTTTGGCAGCAAAAGACTGAAAATCGAACACGTTCAATTACCACACTCAAATCTTTGATAGAGAAAGGTAACAGAAAATTATTATGGGGGCATGCCATCCCTTCTAGACAACTTGGTAACACTAATCTTTCAATGAAGAGGGCAAAAATGTCATAAGCTAGCATGGGGTCCTATGTGCAGTCAGGGGACAAACAACAAAAATCAGTCCCACCATGCACATTCCATAGAAGTGCTTAATCATGATTTGAACCAATGACTTCTTAAGATGCTCATGTTTTATCCATGTGCTTAGTCAAGCCTCTTGGAACAGATCATGATATTGAATGAGGCACTGTGCACACCAGGAAGAAAGAGTTTGCGAGATGTCAAACTTTGTGAAGTGCTCCTACCCTATCTATAGAACTCATCTGATGAAGAATATGTCAAAAAACCATGTGACATTGTCTGATACCAGTCCCTCAAATATGAATCCGCCTTTGCAAAAGAAAAAAACATCAGCTCTTTAGTGCCATAAAATTATTCTATACAGAATTCCACATACTAAGATATGTTTATAAAAGCTTACCACATGTGAGTTGTACATTGTGACCAAGTTCTTCTAGTCTAAGAAGTGCATCCATTGCGTTCTTGATATCCACCTCTGCGGCCTTTGATTTTTACCTTGATGAAGATGACAAGTGCTGCAAGATCCTTCTGCAATGATTCAGTCGGCAAGGATTCAATGGGGAGTAGCTAGATCATCATGTGCACATACATTAACACGATAAATACATCATCTATCATCTATGCATCAACATAATTGTGTGGGGGATCCACCTAGGCCTGATTAAAAGTACATACATATTAAAGAAATTAAAAACAGTGAAAAATACAATGCAATCATATTTTCTTCCTGTAAACGATTCCTGCAATTATAGATTTCCATAATTTCAAGGAACTTTTTCAATGAAAACAAGGTGAAATTTGGATGAATTAAGAGAACATTTATTCATCAATATATGCAGGCATTAAGTAGTTCATACAGAATCACACGCGACCTACAAAAAGCAAGAATAATGAGCTATGTTTACTATGATCCAGATCATTCAGGCTTTGCAGTATCATCCATGGCCTTAGTTATACTTCTTGAAGCAGTCCCTCTGTACTGAAGAACAATACTATTGACATCTTAGAGTAACACACAAATGACACACAATTAATCGTTGCCTCTAAGAATAAACACATTGGCAAACAAACACATATACAAAAACGACCCATGAAAATAGGTATTGTGCGACAACTCCATTTGCATCAGAAGACTTCAATTAACGAGAGTTCCGAAGTATTCTTTTTCTATGATAAGTACGCAAGGGTGCACATGTCAGCCGATGTTGTGGAGAAACTGTGACCTCCAAGCAAGAAGCCTATAGAAATTTCCTCAAAATCATGCGATCAAAAAACCCCGACGCTTTTGTGCAAAGACAATAAACAGATAGAGAACAGAAGAGAAGGGACTGCATAAAACAAACTACATCTCCTTCAAGATTTAAATAGTGAGGTCACAATACTCACAAAATGAGTCGATGAAGGCAAGGGATGCTTGGAGACTCCACAGGCGGGAGGCGAACACATTATCGTGCATTCAAATGGTTGGAGCTTAATCGCTGAATACGCTCTTCCGCGCTCAACATGATATATCAGAGGAGGGAAAAAATCAGTTCATGTCTTGCTTTGAAATAAACAAAAAGGGGCTATTTTTAATATAGAAACCTTAAAAGTTAATAGCCAAACTATTAAAAATTCTCTAAAATTTTGGCATTGGGCTAAAATTCGCCCTTGTTTTTTTCTCTGACATATACACATATACATATATACAGATATACACCACATATACATGCCTACATGCACACATGTATACTTATACATGCATACACAATTATAAACACACTTGCATATATTACACAAATACATATGCATACATACATGTGTGCATACTAACACATGTATACATATATCACACACATGCACACACATACATATACATGAAACACACATATGTGCATATATGTATACATATAATAGACATGAATACACACACATATGCATACATACATGACAAAAATTTGCTCCTTTAAAATATAGCTATATATAAAATTTTAGCCATACCCCCTAAGCTTCATGTTCTAACTTAAAAGAACATGATTTCATCTCTCTAGTCGGATTCACCGATATTCTAGTTGAATAAAGGAGAATCTATTATCTGATATCCATTCAAATGATTCAAGTTATTGATCGATAATTAGAGTAGGATTTACTATCTAATCTACTCATATGTTTTCATTATTGCCATCAATTTTGTAAGACATCAATATAGTCTCATCTTCATCATCCGTATTGATTTCATTTATTTCTTCTATTGCTAAATCTGTGTTCTCATGAATGACATCATCTATTGATGGACTAATATCGATTTCTAGTAATTCCTCTTCATCATCAGTAGAATCAACATGTAGAGTATTATCCTCTTCATCAAGATGATTAGTATCATTGTCATGTACAATGATTCTAATTTCTCTTTCAGATGTTTATGTATCAGTATTTTGGTGAATCATCAAGAGGACTTTCTTCGATCTCTGTAACAATAAATTGTTCAAACAATGGCCTACCTTTAGGTTGAACATGAATGACTTGCCACTAAGGATGAGCATCAGGGTTTTTATAAAAAAAAATGCTTGTTCAATAGGCCTAGGAAGAGCAAGCTCCTCATTACACATATGAGTACCACTTGGCAATCATGTATTAATCTTGCTACTCCATCATAAGAGGAGGTTCTCACCTTTCAATTATGATGCTCCATAACATTTCCTTCCCCTTAGTTCCATTTTTTTCCTCAAAAATGGTATTGGAAGGTCTAATAGAAAGAGAGAAATATTAGAACTACCACTCCCACTATATCCCCATGTAAAGCAATACATGGTCATATCTCCATGTTGTTTCCCCATATCCTTCCCCTTAAGACGACTCTTGGGAAGGTAATCTAGAGATGGGAAACCGTCTCTGAAGGGTGCTAACCCACTCCCATGTCGCACTATCTTTCGAACTATCTTTCCACTTTACTAGACACTCTTTATATAAGTGACTTCTCATCCGTTTCTCTCGAGTGTGTAATATGCTCTCAGGCTCATGTGGAATAGATTGAACAGAGATAGGATGGATTCACCCAACCTTTTCTTAAGCCGGCTAACATGAAAAATTGGATGGATTTGACTATTCTCTGGAAGTTAGCTGGTAAGCCATCTTCCCTATTCTCTTAAGTATTTGGAAAGGTCCACAATACCTAAGAGATAGTTTTGGACAGGGTCCCATCTTCATGGTTTCAGACCTAGATGGAACTCTAAGATAGACCTTCTCTCCTACCTCAAAGTTGATATCTCTCCTTTGAGGGTCAGCATAGGCTCTAGCTCTATCCTGAGCTCTCCTAATGCTATCCTTAGCAAGTCTAAGCATATCCTTCATCTCTTTCAAGAAGTCCTTTGCAGACTTTTTCATTATGCAAACCTACTGCATAAGGAGCTCTTGGCTGAAACCCATACATAAGCATAAATGGACTATGCCTAGTGGAAGAGTGTTGGTACTATTATATGCAAACTCTACTATAGGTAAGTACTCTTCCCAATTAGTATGCCTTTCATTCACATATGCTCAAAGCATATCCTCTAGGATTTGGTTAACACTTTCTGTTTGCCCATCTGACTGTGGATGCTCGGTCGTACTCATGCTAAGTTTCGTGTCCAACCTTTTGAAGACCGCTCTCCAAAAGTGGCTAGTAAACTTCCTATCCCGATCAAAAACTATGTCTAAAGGAAGACCATATAACTGGTATAGGTTCTCCACAAAAAGTCTAGCCAACTCTGGTTTCTTCACTGTAGTACCTGTCGGAATAAACCTAGCCATTTTGGTTAACCTATCCACAATTAGCCTGACCGAGTCGTGCCCTCTTTGTGTCTTAGATAATCCGACTATAAAGTCCATGGAGATACTCTCCCACTTCCCATTAGGAATATCCAATGGGTGGAGTAGTCCTCCAATCCTCAACCTCTCAGCTTTGTTGACCTGCCATTTAGTGCACTTAAGCACATACTCTAGGACGTCCTTATGAAGTCGAGGCCAATAAAATTACCTCTTAACAAGATCATAAGCCTTGTTTACTCCTACAAGATCATAAGTCTTGTTTACTCCTGCACATACTCTAGGACGTCCTTATGAAGTCCACGCCAATAAAACTGCCTGTTAACAAGATCATAAGTCCCGCGCTAGGTGTGTCATGAAACTCATATAAAATATGCCGTCTCATCTCAATATCTCTAGGGACACACATCTTACCTTTGTATAAGAGATACCCATCATGGACATTGTAGTTCTTCCACTTGAATCCTTGTTGAGTACCCGTCGATACTCCAACCTCATTGGAAACCCGTATATCACGATCCCCATTCTCTATGGCCTCCCAAATCTCAAAATATGCAGGATCAAGCCTACATTTCCCTCTAATGGACTCAAGTAGCTCACTAGTGATCTGAGTAAAACTCAGTCCATTGAGCATAGGCATGCGGCTAAGTGAATCAGCCACTACATTAAACTTTCCCTTCGTATACCTAAGCTCATAATCACACTCCTGAAGGGTCCCTGCCCATCGGGCCTTACGACCTTTAAGGTCTGTTTGATTAGAGAGCCACTTAATGCTCTCTTGATCAAACACTATCGTGACTTTGACACCATATAAATAATGACGCCACTTCTTCAAAGCATGGACAATTGCATACAACTCCTTCTCATAGACGGAGTAATTCTTCTGAGCTAGTTCTAGTTTCTTACTCTCAAAAGCTACTTATCGACCATCTTGAAATAGAACCGCTCCTATGGCAAAGTCACTCGCGTCAGTCTCAACCACAAATGGTTTGTTGGGATCTGCTATATGTAAAAGTGGAGTTGTAGCAGTTGCTACTTTCAACTTCTCCATACTTTGCTTCTGTTCGTCTCCCCAATGAAAGGCTTTCCCTTTCCCTTTAAGTTGTTCCGTCATCGGGACAACAAGCATAGTTCTTAATGAATCTTCGATAGAAACCTGATAAACCTAGGAAGTTCTACAGCTCTTCCATGTTCCTTGGATGTGGCTATTCCATAATAGCCCTTACTTTTTCAGGATCCATTTGGATTCCATCTTGGGAGACTATATGCCCAAGGTATCTAACCTCTATCTTGAAAAAAACACACTTTGATGCCTTAGCAAAGAGTGAATTTTCCCTTAGCACTTGAAATACCTTCCTCAAGTGTTCCAAATGCTCCTATTCTGATGCATTATAGATCAAAATGTCATCAAAAAATTCTACCACAAAGTGTCCTAGACAAGGCCCTAAAACACTATTCATGAGCTTCATGAAAGTGGCAGAAGCATTGGTGACACCAAAAGGCATCACAAAAAACTCATAGTGCCCATATCTAGTCCTAAATGAAGTCTTAGGGACATCCTCTACCCTAATCGTGATCTGATGATATCCTGATCTAAGGTCAAGCTTGGTAAAGTACCTAGCTTGATGTGACTGATCAAATAGATCTTCCAATCTAGGCATTGGAAATCTATTTTTGATTGTTACCTCATTAAGTGCTCTATAATCTATACATAATCTCATAGAGCCATCTTTCTTTTTAACTAGGAGCATTGACGATGCCCAAGGTGAGTTACTAGGTTTAGTGAAGCCCTTATCTAAATAATCTTGGAACTGCCTCTCAACCTCCTCATGTTGAGAAACACTAAGCCTATAAGGTGGTCTACAAATAGGGTTAGTGTTAGTAACAACCTCAATGGCATGGTCAATGTCCCCTCTCTCAGGTGGTAGCCCTCTAGGTAAGTCAGTGGGAAAAACATCTCTATACTCAAACATAAGATCCTTAAAACTTTTAACCACACACTCTTGCAAAAAAGAATAGTAGAAAGTCTTGTCCATATTTACATTCCTAGCATGAAAATATACATCAGATGAGTTGTCTGTACAATGCTCCATATCATGACTATACAATAAAAACATGTCCTGTACATGCTGAGAATAACAAAGACTATACAATTCTAGTGATGAAATGAGAGGTGCACTAGGTACATCTCTCTCTCCCTGAATACAAACTTTACTTCCATTCTTTTCAAATTTGAATGTGTTGTTTTGATAGCTGCGTTTAAGTGTGTCTCCCAACCCCCATAGCCACTCTCTTCCTAAGACTAGATTTGTCCTCTCCATATTCATAATTTGGAAGTCCATATAATTTGTATAGTGCTACATCTTGACTTCCAAATTGGATACCATAGTATTCCATATCCTCTTATCTTGCCATTGCATCATAGATACAATGTATTTATGTGCACTAGGCTGCTGGGGAATCTTTAGTTTCTTGACCAAAGCATAGTTTATAAAATTATGAGTAGTAGAGTCATCTATCATGACCCACACCCTGGTCTCGTATAGACTACCATGCAATTTGACTAGGTCATGTGGTCCAGACTGTGGTGACCACAATGACTAAGTCAAACAACAGGTGTGCTCTATATCCTCGTGCATCACCTCCACTCCCTTGCAGCTAGAGCTACCATGAATCGGAAGGGTCTACACTAGGTGGACCACCTCTTTGCCCTTTTCAAGGGCCGTACTAGACTTTGGTCCCTTCTTCTTTTCTTCCCCCTTCTTGAGTGGATAGTTCCACTGTGAATGGCTAGGAGACAGGCACCTAAAACACAGGTTCTCTCTTTTGGCCCTCTCAAACTGATCTATGGATAATGTAGGCCCTTGTGATCTTTGCTTTTTAATTAAAACTTTGTTTTTTCCAAAAGGCAACTTTTTCTTGAATTTAGTCGTACTAAGAGGCTTGAGGGGCTGATCCGTCTCCATAGGAGTATACTGAGGACAGTTATGGTCCTCATATATCTGTGCATACTTGATCGCCTCCTAAAATGTCTTACACGCATTCCTTCTGACTTCCCTCTTTATGGCTTTATCCAAGCCCCTAACAAACCCTCTGGTCTTCTGGAAATCATCTAAGCCCTTAAGTTTTAAAATGATCTCTCTATAGTGGGATAGGTAGACCGAAAGAGGCCTACCTCTCTGTGTAATCCTATCCCACTCATCCCAGTTCCTCTCCTCCTCATTCTCAGGAATAAACTCTTTTAGAAAAAGAGTCTCAAACTAAGTCCAGTCAATAAGGATAGAGTTCGCCTCCTTAAGACTCATCCACCACTTATAAGCACGCGGGTCGAGGGAGAGACTCGCCTCTAGCACATGGTACTGAGGTGGGGTGCCCTTCAATTGATGCAAATCATGCCACTTTTGTAAAAAAGTGTAGATTGCATCCTTGTTCGTGTCTCGGTCATCCCCCGTAAAGGTAGGTGGCTTCAAATCTTTCATGAGGGGAGCTTCCCTAGAGCTCTCTCATTTGTGCTTACTAGGAAGAGAAGTATCTTTCCTAGTGAGCTCCAAAGGAATAGGAGGGGTCTCTCTTTCCTTCTAGTTAGGAAAGAGGTGACACTAGTCTCAAGTGAGATCATTTGAGACTTAAGCTGTTGTATGAGAGATGTGATGCTACCAAGATCTCTCTCTAATTTAAGGGTTTGCTCTTTCAAGTCTATGAATTGGTCATGAGTGATAAATTCATCTAAAAGTTCCTCATATGTATATTCCTCTTGCTGAGACTCTTTCTCTTCTAAGTTCTCTTCTATTTCTTGCCTTAATTCTACGTCTTCCATTCTAGAATCAGGATCCTCTTGTTGCTCTTTAGATGGAGAAGTGTTTTCAACTACTTTTTTGCCTTTAGATTCCATGTTTTAGTTCCTTTCCCCCGTTTGCTAACTAGAGTGTATGAAAATGAATGGAAGTAAAGCTCAAATATGCAAGAAGAAGAGAAATATATCACAAGAGCACTTCCCTGTTACAAAGTAAAGGTGCGGAAGCGAAATCCAATTGATCCTTGAAGCTTTAGGTCGCTGATTTTGAATCCTCGCCAGGCCCAAACAAAAATTAGAAATGTTCGGTTGGTTTGGGGAGGTTCTAAACACCAAAAACCATCCAAAACAATGCCAAAACCACGTGGGCATAGGATCAAGAAGATGACATACTCTTGAATATATGCATAGGATCAAGAAGATGACATACTTTTAACTCTTTCCAATAGTCCAAAGAATACCATATTTGTATATTCTCTGTGAGTGCCAATTTTCCTTTACCTCTCTTCACATTCTCATTATCTTCATCATCGCCAAAGATTTCTAATTCTGGATCTATTAGAGATCCATCTGTCCATTTTCGATACCAATCTATAGGCTTCATTGGTTTTGGACACTAACTTGTTTCAAGCTTTCCAAATGTATAGCTTCTCTTTGACATGGTAATGGATGATCATCAGGCAAGAATCATCAATGTCGAAGATAAATATTTTTATTGATATTCTTACTATAGATTCATCTCAACCAATCACCATAATATGGGCAAGCTTTATAACCCTTAATAGATATTCTTGCATCATGAGAACGATAAAAATATAATTAGATTAACTCATATTTATTTGTATGCATATTTTAATAAAAAAATTACATCAATACCTGAACAAACACCATATCCTAGAAAATCATGAATAGTCCAAACCAAAATACCGCGATCTGCAATATATCTTTCATTGAAGCTTTTCGATACATAAGTGACATTAATGCCTCTCCATAACTCTTGGAAATCATCGATGAGAGGAGCAAGATGTATATTCATATTTTTAACTTGTCTTTTTCCTGAGATTAAAAGTCAAATCATTAAATGTTCCTTTTTAATGCTAAGATATGGTGGAAGATTGTAGTTTATGACTACCACTGGCCATGTTGACCATTTACTAGATTTCATGGAGAATGGATGAACCCCATCTAATGCAACTCCTAACTTTAGATTATGTGGTTTTTGTGCAAAATCAAGCCATGTAGAATCAATATGCTGAAAAAGAAACACTACCTCTTGGAATTTTGATTATTCTGTCATTACTTTTATGGTCATGTCCCCATGTCAAAAGCTTTGATAATTCAATGCTTTGAAACATATGTCTAATCCATGGAGCCAATGGAAAATGTCTCAATACCTTTTTTGGGATTTTACCTTCTTCGTCCTTATATCAAGGAGATTGACATTTTGGACATGTCAAAGAGTCTGCATATTCACCTCTATATAAAATACAATCATTAGGACATGCATGTATACATTGATCATCTATACCAAGATTGTTGATTATCTTCTTCATTTCATCATGTGAGGTAGGACGAATATTCTGACTTGGTAAAAACTTTTGAGATAATAACCTATAAGTTCATCAAAAGAAGACATATTAATAAACATAAATAAATAAATATACATACACACACACACATATATATATATATATATGTGTGTGTGTGTGTATGTGTGTGTGTGTGTATAAATATGCATATGTGTATGTATATGTGTATGCTTATGTGTATGTGTATGTGTATGTGTATGTGGATGTGTATATGCATGTGCATGCATATATGTATGTGTATGTGTATATGTATGTATGTGTGTGTATGTTATTTATATGTGTATATGTATGTATGTATACGTATGTGTATGTGTATGCATATATGTATGTATGTGTATGTGCGTATAGAGTTGTATGTATGTATGTATGTGTATGTATGTATGAATGTGTATGTATGTATGTATATGTATGTATGTATATGTATGTATGTATGTGTATGTATGCATGTGTAGCTGTGTATATTTGATTTCATTTTTAATTTTCTTTTTGTTTATTATGGTTTACAGACTTTCATATAGATATCTAGACCATTGAATCGTTTGGCTATCTCCCATTTTATAGTCAATGAATTACCTACCTTGCTAACTAAGACTTACATATTTGTTTACAAATATAAAGTATCAGCTAGGTATGGAGGTATTAGGTAGTTTGGGAAATAGGAGAAGCAAATTTATTTGGAAGAATTTGAAAGATGGATGAATACCTTTAAAGGATGGGCAGACAGAAAGCGTCCATTCAATGCAAGTTCTTTTTCTTACTTTAGCTAAGGTAAGAACAAGAACCTACGTTGAATGGATGCTTTTTTTCTGCCCATCCTTTAAAATTATTCTTCCATCCTTCAAAGTCTTCCAGATAGATTTGCATCTCCCATTTTCCAAACGACCTAATACTTCCATAGCTAACTGATAATTAATATTTGTATGCAAAGTTCATAAAAGAGTTAGCAGTGCAGGTATTAGGTCTCATAGAATAGGAGAAGCAGATGTGTCAGGAAAATTCTAAAGGCTGGGAGGACAATTCCAAAGGCTAGATGGACAGAATGTCTTCACTCGATATAGGTATGTATAATTTGACCTTACTTTCATAACATGTGTATGTGTGTATATGTGTGTGTATGTTTATATGTGTGTATGCGTTCATGTATATATATGTGTATGTCTATGTATGTATGTATTTATATGTATATATGTATGCATATATATATATATATATATATATATATATATATATATATATATATAGAAAATTAAAATTTATACTTGAATAGTGCTGAAATAGATACATTACTCCATCCAAAATGATTTTGAAAATTGAAAATAAGTAAGCTTGCACTTAGTTGTGTCAAATGACTTCCTTCACATACATGCTTTGGACATTCCTCTCGAAGATATTTCTCACTTTTAGAAATATTAATGCTCTCACTGTCATTTTGATACCAATCCTCAACAAAATCTACCATGCCATCATCTTCATCATTGTCGCACAAATCTTGTACTTTATCTTCTTTTGAATATAGGTTTTTCGACCTTGCATATTCCACAAGATCACTTTTGCATACCCTCCTCATAGAAGCTTCTGATAAATGAGGTCTTACTGACAACTGTGAATGGTGTGGTGGAATATCATCAACAACATATGTTGGAACCTACACACATGAATAAAAGTCATTAGTATTCCATAAATGAATGAAAAGTAAACTTTAAACATAAAAATAAATATGTAAGTTATCTTGAAAAGAGATTGAAATTAGGGTTTTCCAATGCAACACAAGATAGGTGGATAGAAAGTTTTCATTCTCTCTCTAGCTAAAAGGTGCTCTTGGAGATCTACGCCATCCATAATTCACTAATAATTCATCATCAACATGCAACGAAGTAATAGCATTGACAACTATGTATCTTGCTACATCTCTACTCATGTATGGTGATTCATGACTATTTTCACGCTCCTCAAATGTGCAATTAGTCCTTGAACTATTATGTAACCCTCGACTACTATTTATTAAACCTACTATATTTCCATGCGTGTAAGGTCTTCCATCAATATATAATCGTTCATTTTCTACATGTGAAATCCCTCTTCTAGTAAGGGATGTTGCATTCAAGCATATTCCATAAGTACTCATGATTTGAACATAATGTGCAAGTCGATGCCAATCTCCCCATTCATACATAGGACCACAAAATGACATAAGAGTGACTTCACAGTCCAGATGCACATACAAATCCTCTACAATGAAGAGACCATGACCAGCATTAGTAATAGTGGATGGAACAATCATATAGCGATCACCCCAAAACTAAAAACCTCTCCATCTAAAGGAAGTGGTCCTCTATTCCATCTATTGGTGCATTTTGGCAAGCCTAGTGCTTGATTACAATCATTTATGTAACGACTTTCTATGTACTCTCAATGAGAGAAGTCATAAAGATTATCCCTTATAAAAGTAGAAAAGTGAAATCTCCAAATGTAAAAGGGAAAAGAGAATCCCACGACCTTGTTAGGTGCAAATCATGGAATTAAAGTAGGAGAAGTCAACTAAATGAGATTCCCCTATGATGGAGGAACTTTTAGTTGGAATCCCACCAAGTTTGAATTCAAAATTCTCTATAAAAACTCATGAAGAAAGTCACGAATTAGAGAGCAGACTTTTGTGCTACAATTAGAGGAGATTATAGTCGTGACTTGGATCATCATTGAATCACACATTGTGCTTCTCCTTCCCATGCTTCATGCCCAATCAATTCATGTACCATATGTGCAATAGCGATGATTTCTTAGATCATCTTTGGAGTCTACTTTAATTGTTGTCTTAGGTTTACATTGTGTTTTCAGTCAATTTTAATCATTGATTTCTCTCTGTTTACTTAGTCTTTTGAAGGTATTTAAATTGGTATAGGTAAATTGATAAATTTATTTGCTTCATCGCAATTTTCATTACATTGGATCTTTATTCTAAGTACATCAATTTGAAGTGACCCATGTATGTGGGCAAACTATTCCTGAAAAGTCGGGATGACACCCCAATGTTCCTAAATTGATTTCTCTCAGTCTAGTCCATTAAAATTAATCAAATTTGTTGCTTTAGATTCATCATATATTCAATCGAATGTGTGCAAAGTCTCTCTGATCAATTCTCAGCAGACTGTGAGCTCTGAGTAAAATTCTTGAATGCTTTCAATCTCAAAATAGCAAGTTCTTGATCATCTGTTTTGTGTCTTGTTATCTGTTTTGATGAATCAATTAGAGAATGATCTTTCAAAGCATTACCAAGGTTTTATTGCTTCATTAGCAAGCTCAAAGTTTCTACTAAGCATTCATGAAGTAAATCTTGGCAGTTCTACGGTAGGTTTTTGCAACACCAACCTCATCTTTGGACTGTATCACCATCTCTTCTCACAGTGGTATCAGAGCATTGCTAAATCAATATGTGAGATCATTTTCCTTCTACCATTGAAAAAATGGATAGGAACAACTACCAAGCCTGGTCTCTGAGGATGGAGGCCTACCTTCAAGGGAGAAATCTCTTTGGATACATTTTTGAAGATGAAGTCATGCCAACTATAAGAAGCAAAGGGCAACCATCACTAGAAGAGCAAGAGAGACTTACAACTTGGTGTTCAAAGGATGCATTGGCAAGGTCCTATATTCTAAACACAATCTCTTATTTTCTTTTACCTCATGTGAAAGGATGCAAGACCTCAAGGGACACTTGGAATGCACTTGCTGCTTTCTTCTCTTCAAATAATAGAGCAAGGAAGAATTTATTATGGATGGAGTTTACTACATTGAAGAAAAGCCCCAAGAAAAGTGTGATTGATTATGTCACAAAGGTGAAGGACATTTTTTATCAATTAGGAAGCATTGGAGAGGTGATTGAAGAAGAGCGAATCATAAGGCAAATCATCAATGGCATTAAAGCAGATGACAAGTGGGAATCATTCACAACTACCATGGATCTATACATGGACATGCAAGTGCCAGACCTTAATACTCTGATGGACCAACTCTTCACACATGAGCAATGCTAAACAAAAATGTTGAATCCTCATGAGGTAGTCAATCTTTTGCCCTATACTATGATAAAGCTAAAGCTAAGGATAAGTCAAAATCAGAGAAGAAGAAGAAGATGAAGGAAGTTCTTTCCAAGCTAACTTCATAGGAAAAGGAAAATCTAGAAGTAGAGGCAGAGGAGGAAAGCAAGGTAGGGGGAGACCCCAAGCATCTCAACCTTGCAACCTATGTAGTCACTCTAATCACACTATTGAAGAATGTTATAGGAACCCAAGAAATTCCAGAGGAAGAGGATTCAACAGAGGTGGCTATGGATCAAATAGAGGCAGATACAATGGAGGATACACCAACAACTATCACAACAATAATAACAACTATCAAAATGGATATAGAGGAAGGAAGGACTACAACAATTACACTTAGGATCAAATTCAAGAAGACTCACTTCTTCTCATGAACCTATCACTGAAGCAGCGTAAGGATATTGATCATATCTTTTATATTGATTCAGGATGCTCCAATCATGTATTACGAAATGTAGCATTGCTCTCTGACTTGGAACATCCCAAGAATAAACATGAAGTGCAGACAGGAGATGATACAAGGCATTCAGTGGAAAAGATACGTAATGTCAAGACATCATATGGGAACATGAATCTTTTGAGTAAGGTATTGTATGTACCTACAATAATTAAGAATTTGATAAGTGTTGAACAAATTCTCAAAAAAGGACTGTAGGTCAAATTTACAAGACATGGAGCCTATGTGGAAGACCCAAAGCAAGGATTCAGAAGGATAGCTAAAGGAGAAAAGACAGGAAGAATTTTCACATTTGAAGTGGAAGATACCAAGAACATAGCATTGTTTAGCTATGGATCTCAAACACTCTGAATTAGAGGTATGGCATAAAAAGCTTGCTCATATTGGTGAAAGAACTTAAAAAAAAATATGCAGGGATCAAAGTGTACTTGGATTGCCCAACATCACAAAGCAACATATGATCTACAAATATGGAGCTTTTCAATTTGGCAGGGCACATAGACAACCCTTCAATAGAAAAGGTTACATACATCAAGACCTATTGGAACTTGTACACACAGATGTGTGCGGTCCAAGCAAAGAACCCTCCATTTTACGTTCAAAATATTATGTAAATTTTATTGATGATTGCAGTAGATGGACAATCTTATACTTCATGAAACATAAAGATGAAGTTTTCAATTGTTTCAAAAGATATCTTTCACTTGTAGAAAATCAAAAAGGTAAATGTCTCAAGAGACTCATATCATATGTTGGTGGAGAATACTTCTCAAATGAATTTGATGCATTCCTTCAAGAAAGAGGCATCAAAAGAGAGGTAACAACCAGACTGAACTCAATGGACTAGCAGAAAGGAGAAATAGGACCATAGTTGAAGTAGCTAGATCTATGATAAATTAAAGGAACCTACCTAATTACCTTTGGGCAGAGGCTATATCAATAGCTACATGCCTTGTAAACAGACTCTCATCTAAATCCTGAGATGGTATCACTCCATATGAAGTATGGCATGGAAGAAGACCAAGCCTAGAACATTGCATAATCTGTTGGAAATTTAGTAAGCCCATAACTAATACCACAAGTCCAAGATTCCATAGATTCAGGATTTACAACATTAGTTCCAGCAATCTTCCAATATTGACAAACCATGAACATACCACACTTAATCATACAAATGATGAGACAAAGATAGAGAGAGACTAGACAATATGTGTAAAGTGTTACGTAAGCCAAGGCTTACTTACACTATCATATATACCAATGTTCAATGTACAATGTGGGAGCAAAACTCTCAACCAGTGTATGTGAATAGAAATAGATGGATGAGTGAATGTACAAATGTAACAAACATATTCATATGCATGGACAGAAATCTGAATATATATGAGATGTGTGATCTGATAGGTTGTAGAAGAGTGAATATGAGTGACAGAAAGAGGAAGGATCTGTCTAAAACTGATAATCAACAAACTCTCATCTGAACTTAGGCTATGGAAGACCCTAAATCAGATACGTGTGTGAAAAGATCACATACTTACAAAATTAGCATAGCATGGTAAATGGTTGCTACTAGAAATCCTCAAACTCATATACACATACCTTCTCGAACACCTCATCCAAATATGCATAAATCATATACGTACTGATTCTCTTGTACCTATGCCGAATAGGACTTCTCCTAATATGGATGCCACTGCCTCCATAAACTCCAAGTAGTACCTGTGTGCATAAAGAGAATATGTACCTGAATTCTTAACATAAGATGCAAATCTTATGTTAACCACCATCCAATGTCTTTGAAGTAAACCAAAATCTTCATGTATAAGAAGACAATCTTCAAATACATTATGTAGATGGATGATCCACACCACCAAACTCCTAATGACCAAGTCCTCTCCATAAGCAAGAGTGTGAGCACACTCTACTCCTCCAAGAAGAACTCCATAGCCGCTCCTCAACATGCTCCAAGATAGCACCATGGCTGCTCCATGTGCTAAGAACATCACCTCTATTGAGGTACCAAAGCTCTCCAAAGCTTGGTGTTGAAACTAGGTGAATGATGAATATAATGAGCCTATACATCTTCTTATATAGTAGTTGACTATCCTCCAAAAGCTATTGTGAAAAGCTCTCCAATAAAGCAAACTCAGTGCTACGCGATTACTCCGTCACTGTCTGTTGCTTAATTTGAAAAGCAATCTTCACGTGTGCTTTTTCTCCGCCGCTTTCGACGATGAGTTTTGAACTCTGGTCGATTGCATGAGAGGGAATTGATGTAGCCAAGCACTCATGTGTCATTTGCTGTAGGAGGGACTGATAAGATACACTATACATGTTGTATAGTCAGAGCAAAATGGATCAATGACCATGCACAATGTACCATATGGCATTGTTTCCAACAATCCCCCCTGCAATGTCATATTGGTACAACCTGGACTGGATCTACAAACTTCATAAACTTCAAACCTTTACTTCAAAAGTCTTCTTCAAAACTGAATTTGACTTTCCTTCAAAAAACATGAACTTGCTGAATATGAACCATAATACTTTAGAAAATATGCAAACTAGATATCCAATAGTGTTTTCATCAAGCAATCACTGCTTGACAACTCTGAACCTGCTATCTCTTGTCTTCATAAACCAAAAAACATACACTAGGATACACATATTTTCATTTACCTTATGAAAACTTTCTCAACGTACTTCTGTTGCATCATGTAAATACACTAAACATAATCAAGAACTAAATCCTGGAGCCTGTGACTGACAATTCACAACTTAGTGTATTATGAACACTCTTGGTTCATCTCTTACTGTACTCAAGTCAACTCAACTCAACTCAAGTGAAATCAACTGAAATCAACTCATGAGTCTAATAAAAAAAATCTATGATGTCATCATGTCTTCATCCTTGTTAATGTGTAAGTCTTTCATACTTCTTTCCTTTAGAATCTGGTATAAACATAAATGTGCGCACTTCTCAAACATACCTCTCTGAAATATCAAGCTTCTCTTCAATAGAACTCTGGAACCTTCTCCTCAACAGGAACACCTAAGAGGAACTTTCTCCAGACATTCTCCTTCTTCCTTCTTCTTTCAAAGCTGGAACATAAAGAGAACCTGACAAAGGAAATATAGGAATACCTGTAGGTATGACTTTGCATTCTTTCATATATGGCTGAAAAGTAAGTCTTTATCTTTAATCACCCCTTGGATGATTTAACACTAGTATCCATAATTTTTCAAATATATCAGACTTTATGAAATCTGGAACGTCTTCCTTCTTTCAATAAATCTGATCTTCAGTGATCAATACCTGTATCTGAAACAAAATCTCTGAACCCTTTTTATTAGCATTGTGCACATGCCAATAGCTTTCCCTGTCATTCCTCAGCTTCCCAAATTATAGAATAAGGTTAGCTGATCTATCCTAAAAACCTTGTTGAAAGCATTTTAGGATTCATAACCTTCTGCAACATAACAAGTATCTTCTTCTATTCCTCTGCAACACAAATTTGAAAGAATCTGAATCTTTGACTTACTTCCTCCAATGCTAAGAACCTTCTCAAACAAAGGATAGGCAACTGACTCATAAATACTCAAGATCTTCATGATCATATAAGATCTATCAAGATCATACAAGATCATCCAAGATCAATGATCTCTCCAACAAAATACCTGTGTAGAATTTGCTCTTATCAAACCTTCATGACTGAATGTTTGATTTGCTGCCTGAATGTCTCCAAGTGTCCATGCTTCTCACAAAATTGTAAAACTTTTCTTCAAACAAATCCTTTCCAAGAATCCACAACTCCTACTTGAAACATAAGTGGACAAACTTCTCACCTTGAGAACTCCAAAAGCTGCAAGTTGACTTCATATCTTCATATTCTACCCGGGTGAAATGTGGTAGTACCTGCTTGATTTTCTTTTGGCTAACTCCACTTCTCAATAAAGTGATAGGATCTGATGGAACATCTTTTTGAATACAAGCATGTATCCAAAAATCAAGACAAACATAGAAAGTAGATTCTCCAACTGACTAGTATATCAAAAAATTTGATTTTTTTGAAGTTTTCTGAAAATACTGAATATGAGGTAACCTTTCCAAAAATAAAACCTCAACCCAAGTCTTCAACATCTGCTACAAAAAACTCTTTTACCTCAAGAGTTAGATAAAGAAGAAATACTTCTTTGCAACTTGTCATATACCAAGTAGCTCTGTATTGACACTCCAAGAATTCTTTGAGGGAACATATAAGCTGCTTGCTCAAAAGCTTCAACTAAAACATAACTCATACACATATGAGTCACAACATATATCTGCTGCTTTTCTTTCTCTCAATGCAATTCTTTGTCAAATCTACTAAATCATGACCAAGTGTAATGCAAAACAAGAAACTATTTCTTCTTTAGACTATCTTCACACAAGATGTTTTCATAGACTTGTCTTGGATGTAGAGGAGAAAATAGGAAAAGTATATGGAAAATATGAGAGAAAAGGAAGTCTTACTTTCCCTTTGGAAATGTTGGACCTTCTTTTTCTGCATCTTTCTTCCACCTGATGATGTGAACATCTTCAAACTTCTCTTCCATACCTTTTGTTCTCTTCATCTTGAAGTAGCAAACACTCTTGATTTCTTCAAATGAACTTTTTCTCTTCCTCTAGTGCTAAGAGTAAGAGACAAAACAAACATGGTATACAAATGGAAGTGAGCATAGAAACATGTTTTACCATCTCCTCATACCTCTGAACCAAAACTTTGCTTCAAATGTGACATTTATGACGGAATTTCCCAACCTTTTGTCTGAATGATGAATTACCTTTCTAGAGTTACCTCTCTAGATATAAAGTGTGAGCAAAAAAACTTTCAACCAATTTACAAGACAAGATTGGCTGAAAACAAAATTGATGCTCTCCACATTTATCCCCTTAGATGAGCTTTCTTGCCATGAAAGAGATCTCTCAAAACTCTCTAGAAAAACCTCTAGATACCTGTTTTGATGTAGCCTTTAACTTTCAAATGATGAAAGTGAATAAAAGCACTCCTTGAATTCTTCAAATCTCTTCATAATTGCTCTTCTAAGACATGACCTGCAAACGATAATATGATAGTAGAAATTGATACCTGTGATTTGATGTTGATCTGATTCCTTCATTTTCTCCAAACCATTGTTTTTCCTTGAATTTGAAGTAGCCTTCACTTCATCAAGTCTTGGTCTTCAAATAATACTTTCTGTAAAGTATTTTCATACTTTTCCAAAAGGATTCGGCTGCTAACAGATCATCAACTTCATACTCCACATTGATGAATAAACATGTGACTGAATTGTCTAATTCTCAAATCTCTACTCATCTAGATTAAGTGTGTATGTCAAATGTTAGAAGATGCTCTTAAATCATATGTTGTAAACCTGGAAGTTTAGGAACCTAGGAATCTATGAGCCTGAATGCACTAATGCCAAAGCCCTAAAGCTCTGATACCAAATGTTGGAAATTTAGTAAGCCCATAACTAATACCATAGGTCCAAGGTTCCATAGATTCAGGATTTACAACATTAATTCCAGCAATCTTCCAATATTGACAAACCATGAACATACCACACTTAATCATACAAATGATGAGACAAAGATAGAGAGAGACTATACAACATGTGTAAAGTGTTATGTAAGCCAAGGCTAACTGACACTATCATATATACCAATGTTCAATGTACAATGTGGGAGCAAAACTCTCAACCACTCTATGTGAACAGAAATAGATGGATGAGTGAATGTACAAATGTAACAAACATATTGAGATGTATGGATAGAAATCTGAATATATATGAGATGTGTGATCTGATAGGTTGTACAAGAGTGAATATGAGTGACAGAAAGAAGAAAGATCATTCTAAAACTGATAATCGGCAAACCCTCATCTTGACTTAGGCTATGGAAGACCCTAAATCAGATACGTGTGTGAAAAGATCACATACTTACAAAATTAGCATAGCATGCTAAATGGTTGCTGCTAGAAATCCTCAAACTCATATAAACATACCTTCTCGAACACCTCATCCAAATATGCATAAAGCATATACGTATTGATTCTCTTGTACCTATGTCGAATAGGACTCCTCCTCATATCGATGCCACTGCCTCCATAAACTCCAAGTAGTACCTGTGTGCATAAAGTGAATATGTACCTGAATTCTTAACATAAGATGCAAATCTTATGTTAACCACCATCCAATGTCTTTTTGAAGTAAACCGAAATCTTCATGTAGAAGACAATCTTCAAATACATTATGTAGATGGATGATCCACACCAACAAGCTACTAATGACCAAGTCCTCTCCATAAGCAAGAGTGTGAGCACACTCTACTCCTCCAAGAAGAACTCCATAGCCGCTCTTCAACATGCTCCAAGATAGCACCATGGCTGCTCCATGTGCTAAGAACATCACCTCTATTGAGGTACCAAAGCTCTCCAAATCTTGGTGTTGAAACTAGGTGAAGGATGAATATAATGAGCCTATACATCTTCTTATATAGTAGTTGATTGTCCTTCAAAAGCTATTGTGAAAAGCTCTTGAATAAAGCAAACTCATCGCTACGTGATTACTCCGTCACCATCCATTGCTTAATTCGAAAAGCATGATAATTGAAAAATAATATTCGCATGTGGTTTTTCTCCGCCGCTGCCGTTGATGAGTTTTGAACTCTGGTTGATCGCATGAGAGGGAATTGACGTAGCCAAGTGCTCACGCGTCGTTTGCTGTAGGAGGGACTGATAAAATACTCTATATATGCTGTATCGTCAGAGCAGAATGGATCAATGAACATGCACAATGTACCATATGGCATTGTTTCCAACATAATCTTTGGATGTTTAGCCTATGCTCATATTCCTTCTCAAGTAAGAGGGAAATTGGATCTCAAAGTAGAGAAGTGTGTTCTTATTGGATATGATCAAAATC
The DNA here is from genome assembly GCA_020310875.1 of Ceratopteris richardii. Classification (NCBI taxonomy): domain Eukaryota; kingdom Viridiplantae; phylum Streptophyta; class Polypodiopsida; order Polypodiales; family Pteridaceae; genus Ceratopteris; species Ceratopteris richardii. The sequence continues at coordinate 97,739,903 of CM035434.1, forward strand.
AAAAGGGTTACAAATTGTACAATCCCACTAACAAAGGTTTCCTAATTAGTAGGGATGTAGTCTTTCATGAAAATAAATCTTGATTTGATGATGACAGGAAGGTTAAGCTACCATATGACTTGGAAGAGGAATTTCCATCTCTTCCAACAAAGGAGCCAAAGAAACTTGAGGATAGTGATGCAAAAGATGACATGACAGAGTTGGAGAAATTGAAGCTATGGAAGAACAAAAGGAAAGGTAAAATGGAAGAATTAAATCAAGGACCAAAAAGCTCTCTACAACCAATCAGAAGGTCAATGAGAGAAAAGAAGAAGCCAAAAAGATATGGATTTGATGCATCCTTAGTTACAAAGCACTCAATCTACATGACCAAGGATGTCAACCATGAAGAACCTACATCCTGTGAAGAAGCTCATACATACATACATACAAAATACATGCACACAGAAACATATATACATACACACATACACTTATACATACATACATACACACACATACACATACACATACACATATACATGCAAACATATACACATGCATACATGCATACATATACAAATATACATACATATAACATAAACACACATATACATATCCACATATATACATACAGACATACACATGCATGCATATACACACATTCATACAAAATACATGCATTTATCTCGAAAGAATGTGTATTTTTGTATATGTGAATATGTGTGTATGTGTAAATGTGTATATGTGAATGTTTATGTATGTAAATAATCAGATTATTAATATCTCATACCAATATTTGTAGATTCTGATCAATCAAACGGAACTCCACCACTGTCTTCTGATCGTGCAAGGACTATATACTGTAAGAATATGAGACTTTGAATTTTAAATATATTTGATAAATAGATAACGGATATATGTTTTCTTCTTCTTATAATCAGATTTCGATCAATCAGAGGGCACTACACCACCTCCTACCCGTGCAAGGAGTTCACATGTGTCCTTTAATAGGAATTATGTTGAATTTTACTATCAAGAGCATATTATATGTTGGTGTAAGTCTTGCTATGGCACGTATCAAAGACCACGATTGGAATGTATTGAACATGAGGCAGAGTATGGTACTTTTGAGGAGGCACCACCACCTGGTCAAGGTGATAATGCTTGGGTATGTATTCTTTCTATAAATTAATGTCATTATTTAATTTGAAAACGTATACAAAATCAAATTATTGTTGATATAGAGAAATATTTGCTCGATGATGATGATGATAATAATTCTCATACTCATGATGCTAATATACCTCATGTCATGGACTTGTTGTTCATTAATTACAAGCAGAGGTTTCTAGAAATTCTCTACCTCCTGGTTTAGAGACTGAAACGGCTAATATTATCCATTGCTAGCTTGTGTTCTCTAGTACAAACATATGATAGGAGAAGATATGAAGGATGGAATAGAGGACCACTTCGTTTAGATGGAGAGGTTTTTAATTTTTTGAGTAATTGCTATATGAGAAGGGATGGTGATACAGTCCAAAGATGAGGTTGGTGTTGCAAAAGCCTGCTCTACACCTACCAAGATTTACTTCAAAGGGATGCTTAGTAGACACTTTGAGCTTGATAATGAAGCAATAAAACCTCCTTAGTGCTTTGAAAGATCATTCTCCAATTGATTTATCAAAACAGATAACAAGACACAAAATAGATGATCAAGAACTTGCTATTTTGAGATTGAAAATACTCAAGGATTTTACTCAGAGCTCACAGACTGCTGAGAATTGACTAGAGAGACTTTGCATACAATAAATTTAATATATGATGAATCTAAATGAACAAATTTGATGAATTGTAATGGACTACACTGAGATAAATCAATTTAGGAACATTGGGGTGTCATCCTAACTTTTCAAGAATAGTCTGCCTGCAGACATAGGTCACATAAATCACTTCAAAAGAGTAAGCATACAAAGAGAAAGACATGATTAAAGTTGACTAAAAACACAATGTAAACCTGAGATAGTAGTTGAAGTAGACTCCAAAGATGATCTAAGAAATCAATTTGTATTGCACATATCGTACACGAATTGATTAGGAATGAAGCATGAGAAGGAGGAGCACAATGTGAGCTTCAATGAGGATCCAAATCTTGGCTATAATCGCCTCTAATTGTAGCACAAAAGTCTGCTCTCTAATCCACGTATTTTTCATGAGTTTTTACAGAGAATTTTGAATTCAAACTTGGTGGGATTCCACCTAAAAGTCCCTCCATCATAGGGAATCTCATCTTATTGACTTCTCCTACTTTAATTTCATGATTTCCACCTAACAAGGTCATTAGATTCTCTTTTCCCTTTTACATTTGGAGATTTTACTTTTCTACTTTTACAAGGGATAATCCTTATGACTTCTCTCATTGAGAGTACATAGAAATTCATTACATAAATGATTTTAATCAAGCACTAGGCTTGCCAAAATGCACCAACAGCTCCCTCTCAAGCTTAGCATGCTTGAGTCTTCATTCCTCTTTGATCTCCAACAATCCAACCATGCCTTTGAATCTGCTTAGCTTGATACCATCCAATGGTTTTGTCAACATGTCTGCACATCGAAGATTAGTAGATACATAAAACAATTGAATGTCCTTGCTCAATAATTTTTCTCTTACGCAATAGTAGTGTACTTCAATATGCTTAGTTCTAGCATGGTAAAGAAAATTAGCTGCTAAGTGAAGTGAACTAGTATTATCACCAAAGATGTGAGGAGTTGAGGTGTGTAATCCCAACTCTGAGTATAGACACTTCAACCGCATTGCTTCTTCTATTGCATTTGCCAATCCTCTGTATTCAGATTCAGTAGATGATAAATCAATAGTTGGTTGCTGCTTTGAAGACCATGCGATTAACTGTGAACCTGCAAAAGACAAATAATCGGATGTACTCTTCCTATCATCTTTAGATCGAGCCTAATCTGAATCTCAATAGAGTTTGAGATAAATTTTTGAGGTATAATTAATTGTGCCCTTCAAATATTTGATCACTCTCTTGGCTCCTTCCATATGTGGCTTCCTTGGCTTATGCATGAATTGGCGGAGTATGCTAACACTATAGCATATGTCCACCCTTGTGAGAGTTGCATAGTTCTAGCTTCCTACCAAGCTTTGATAGCTTGTGATGTCCTCAATGAATTCTCCTTCATAAGCACTTAGCTTATGGTTCATTTCCATGGGTGTATCTACACACTTAGTATTTTCCATTTTGAATTTAGAAAGCATGTCAAGTACATACTTCCTTTGAGTGATGTAGATACCAGAATCTGTATAAATGAGTTCAAGTCCAAAGAAATATGTGAGAGGTGCAAGATCATTGATCTTGAATTCATCCTTCACTCCAGCCTTTACATGCTTGATTCCATTGATGTCATTCCCTGTAATTATTATATCATAAACATATACATAGAGATATATAACTTCTGATCTATTCCTTTTTATGAACAAGGATGTATCTGCTTTGCTAGCCTTGAAACCTTGATCCTGCAAATAGGTTACCAACCTCTGATTCCAAGCCCTTCGAACTTGTTTCAATCCATACGGAGATTTTTTTAATTTGCACACATAATTGGGATGATGTGCATCTTCATAACCAAGTGGTTGTGCCATATAGACTTCTTCTGAAATCCATCCATTTAGAAATGCATTTTTTACATCTAAATGATATACTTTCCAATTCCTAGATGCAGCAATGCTAACAAGTACTCTAATGGTAGCCATTTTGGTTACAAGTGAGAAGGTTTCTTCATAGTCTATCCCATGGGTTTGAGCAAACACTTTAGCTACTAACCTTGCCTTATGCCTATCGATACTACCATCTAGATTCTTCTTAACTTTATAAATCCATCTTGATCTAATTACCTTCATTGATGCTCTGCTTGGAACAAGTTCCAATGTATCATTGTCCATGAGAGCTTCCACTTCTTCATTCATTGCTTTTTTACATTTAATTTATGTATTTCTTTTCTATTTAAATAAACAGCTTTTCGCAAAGAAGAGAATTGAGTCGCGCCACACATCTCACTTAGGCCAAATGGGCCATCATGGTTTTGTAGCTACATTTGTAAGTATATGTGTTATTGTAAGTATATTCTTTATTTTAGTCAAAACGCAAGAGACTACTCTTTTTTATTTGTTTCAATGCAGCGAAAGGATTATGGTCGATATCCTATGAAACATGAGATCAAGTATGCCACACATTTTGGATATTGGCGTTTGAGCGAGCATATGCAAGATCATCCAGATGCTTTTGTGAGTATTATTAAATTTCATATAATTATTTTATTTTTATGGATGTTTTGTATGTTTTACTTATTTATGTTTGTTATATGTAATACATGAGTATTATGGAGAGGCAGATATGGATGAGGTGGAGACACAAACACAGGAGGGATGATCTTGATCATCACAGAGTGCTCGCACTGCTACCCATGATGCCACTACAGATACATCAGATCATGCAGATGATTGTGATGATGAGGATGAGAATGATCATGATGATGATGACGATGATGATGATGATGATTAGGATTCTTGATTATGACATTGGATATGCATTTACACACACACACACACATATATATATATATATAATCTATATATTGTTCTTCCGCTTATGTTTTGAATTGTGTGTATGGTATTAAGTAATGAAAAGTCTTGTTCTATTGATTTTTATTATTGTTTATATTTAGCATGTGTTTTATCACTTTAATTATATAATTCATTCATATTTATGTGTGCTTGTGTGCATATAAAATGTATATATGCACATGTAGGTATATATATATATATATATATATATATATATATATATATATATATATATATATATATATATATATATATATATATATATATATATATATATATATATATATATACATATTTTTGTGTAAGTGTGTATATATGCATGTATATGTATGTATCTATGTATATATATGGTTAACCTCTCCAATAACCTACAATAAAGAGAGAGAGAGAGAGAGAGAAAGAGAGATAATTCAAAGAGAGAAAGAGGTAAAAAGGAGAGAAATAGAGAGAGAGAGAGAGACAATAAGATAGAGATTAGACAAAACAACAATTCAGCAAGCGATTGTTTTAGCTCGTAAGTGCAACATAATTGTGAATGTTAGAAAACTCTTCGATCATATGCATGTAGATGTTGATCGCAAAGCCTCCAATGTTTTTATTTTTTTATCAAAAGACCATCATGTAACCGATGCTAAACCATCATAAATTCATCTTCCAGATAGCATCGCATAAGTGATACTAATTATCGTCATTTATGCGACACAATTTAGCATCACGTATGTGATGCTATTTTATATCATCGCTATAGCGACTCTCAATGTAACCGTCGCAATGCCTGTCGCTCCACATGTCGATAAGAATGTCAAAGTTTTTGTCGTTTAACTGACGTTGTGTGTTCAATGCTTGATGTGATGCTTTATGCAATTATATAGTGACAAAATTGTGTCATGTTAAGTGTCACTATGCGCTCGTATTCCTTGTAGTGCTAGTCACAACGGACAACCCCATCAATGCACAATCTCTCAAACCTTTCTATGTTGTGTTGGTACATATGGAAAGCCCAAAATCTTGACCATATATTTGGAATTCTATGAGCCATGAGGATTATATGTATAAAAAGCACATCTATCTCCAGCACATTTCTTAGAGAAAATTCATTAATTCTACCTTTTGTATAAAGATTCATAAACCCTAAAGTTAAGACTCAAAGGAAACTATGAGGATCCAAAAGCCACAAGAACGCAAAATTCAAATAAGTGGTTGGAATAACAATTGGGATCTTTTGATAAAATCACTCACCACAACAAACTAGATTTATGGGGAAGTGATCATATAAACTCGTGTGAAGGAGCCATGTACATATATAGATTTATCATGAACTTTAAGAGTTCTTATTGATTCCTTCTCATAGCCATAACAATTCTCAAGCACCTCGAAGCATTTTACTTTACATATCAATACATATACTTCAAATTTCATCATCATCATCTTTGAGCTACAATGTATTGTTTACTTTCAATTGTTCATGTCTCCTTACTTCTCATAACTATTGAAGTGGACCTATGGTACCATTCTCACAGACAATGTATGGATCATGAAGGTAACATTGTTGTGAGCTTGTATATGTAAAGATTTAGTCATTGAGGATCTTTATGCAAAGATATGAGTCATTTTTAATGATCGTGTATACACATTGTCTTCTTCTTGAAATGTCGAGATCACACCTTTGACTTTTTAAGCATCTTTTTCTCATTCTATCCATTTTAAATTCAATCTATAACTTATGATAGCTTGCTTACTGTCATATTACAAGCTATGCAAAAGGATTTTACTCAATTCATAGCAGTTGAAGCATGGTCAATTTTTTTTTAGTAGCTGCTTCCATATATAGAAGACTTTCTCTTAATGGTCATAATCTACACATAGTATATCATGGCATAAATATTTGAGTAAATTAATCTAAACATTTCGAACTCCATCCGTAATTGGTTCTTCCTAGCTTTGGTAATTGAGGAGAAGATTGCTTCCAAAGCATTCCATTTCTCTTGAGAGGTCTTAAAATTACTAATATAAGAAAGTAAAAAAATAGAGATAGAGTTTAGAATATATGACCTTGCCAAAACATCCTTTTCACATGAGATGTTTAACCTTTCTTGCTCTTATTGTGTTGGTTGACCTTTGTTTTTTAGTTCATGCATCAGATCATCTCTGGAGATTTCCATACATATTCCTCCCTTGCAACTAAGCCTTCATCCTCAGAGAGCATGCTGAGTAGTTGCTTTGATCCAAGTTTTAATTGGTGAGGTAAATCCATCACCCATAATGTTCAATATATGACTATGTTGTGATACCACTATAAGGAGTGATGGCAATGCTCAGAGATGAGAGGGTATTGGAAAAAACCTGTTGTTGACCAATGTAAGCAGCTCAAGAGAACTTTAATAGATCCCCTGAGCTTCTAATATATGCATTTAGATCACCATAGTACTGTGGAACATCATTCTCAAAGTTCTATGTCCAAACAAATAACTTGTGTATACAAATTACTTTGAGAACCCCTTCCATTTATTTAAGAAGGTACTCAATATTTTACTGAGAGCTTAGAGCTTGGTAGAAATTGACATGATACCTTTGACAAACTTTCAAATGAAGTGTTGAGTGAGATTTACCAAGTTAGTTCATGAATTTATAAGAATTATATTGAGAGCAATGTGCATAAGAGGTTAGGGGGTGATCTCGACTTTTCAGAAAGATGAAGATGCATAAACACAATCATCTTGATTTTATTTTAACTCAAGATCTACAACACCAATGAATATGAAAATTTGTAGGTATCCTAACTAAACTCCTAAATTCATATTCAAATCAATATATTAGATAGTAAGGCCACACATACAAGGAAATAACTAAGAGAACTTGACATACTTTACTCAATGTATTGTAACACTAATAAAAGATCAATGAATCTATGAAAATGAGTTATAAACGTATTGCTAACTAAGATAAGATAGAATGAGAGACTGGAAAACTTCTCTAGCTCCAAGGAAAGAATTGAATCAGTTAAAGTGAGTGTGATGATTAGCTCATATCCCATGACTAAAGTGACTATTCTATATATATATATATATATACTTTTGTTCATAATTGTTGATTGATTCCACCTAAACATGATCCATACTTTTAGGAATTGGTTTGAATTTTCAATTAAAATGAACTCGCGATATTTGGCCCCTAATGTGTTCATGAGATCCTCTCCAATCATCTCTTTTACTTTTTGACAAAGATAAATCTTGACATTTAAGGTTAAGCCTCAAATATCAAGAGAATCCTAATGCGTATATATCCTCTAAGCTAGGGACCTTGGATAACCTTAGCTATTGTCCCACACACACATAGTGGTCTCTATAGACTGATGTCGAACACATACATAGTTCAACAAAGAGTCCAAAAGTACACTCATCTGTATATGCAAATTCATTAAATTGCAAATAGGGATAAAGGGGCTAAATGTGCAAAGGGAACAAAGATCTATAACTTTGTCTAACTAATATATGACTTAAGGTCAAGGCAAGTACTTTAGAGTCGAAGAAGCTTGATCTCCTCTATTGATATCACCACCTCCAAAAACTTAAAAAACACATCCTTAGACTCTTTTAGGGAGTCAAACTTGGATTTAGAAGAGATCAACTCTTTTGAGAGCATGCATATATTTGATATAAGTGTGGAAACTATGTCTACAATAGATTGGGAGTACCACACCTCCTTGCAGCTTGTTTCAAAAACCCTCATGATGCTTTAGTCCACTTAGATAGAGTCAATTGGTCTCTAAAACTATGAGACACTCAACGAGCTAAGTTCATCCGTATAACAAAACTTAAATTCAAACAAGGTCTCTACATAGAAAATATGGGGAGTGTTTACATGTTAGCATATCAGGTAGAAAAGACTATTGATTTTGGGAAAGTTGTGGAGGATGAGGTACTGACCAACATTGGGGACAATGAAGAACCAATCACATTTCCTAGGGGGAATTAAATAATAGTGAGAATCACTAGAAGGGATCAGATCTCCAAAGATGAGGATCTAGTAGAGTTATACTTGATTACGGGAATAAAATAAGGTGTTGTGGGTTGACCCTCCTTTGACTAGGAGTGGCCCCAACCTAGGCACCATCTAAGAAGGACAATATTTAGGGAGATTACAAGAGTAACATGACTAGATAGATCAAAGAGGAACTATAAGAAGATGGCAGGGTGAGACAAGCCAAGATATACTTATAGGGGTTATCATATATTTCCTCTAAAGACAAACAACTTCACACTTTGGCAATAAGGTTGGGACTAATGGTGAATATAAAAAACCTAATCAAGGGAAGTTCCAATGGGCTAGCATACCACCTTACCCACAAATAGATTTCCCTCCATCCATATTAACTTTTATGTCATATCTGATACTATTCCAACCAAACAGCTACTTCCCTATACACCTATCACGAGTCATGGTAAAGATGTGCATTCTTTGTTTTTGGTAGTTCAAAGGTCGTTAGATGTAGGAGGAAGGAGACTTAGACATTTGCATGTAGCCAAATGCATGAAGAACCACTTTGATGGTTAAGGACATCCATATGACCATGTGGTAGATTTCAAACAAGTGTTGAGGTTTCAGTAAGTAGAAGAACTTTTCACCAAGTATGATGCATTTGTTCTAACCTTGATTGACGTTGATACATATGGAAAGCTTAAGTGATCAACCATATTTATGGATTACCTTTGACTATGAGTAAGGATGTGTGTATACACATATCCTTAGGACATTCTTAAGGATAAGCTTCATTATACTTTTATCTGTTGTGAAATTTATTTATCATGAAAATTTGAGAATAAAAGTAGCCATAAAGTGAGCCAAAAATCATGAGCCACATTTTAATTAAAAATTTAAATCGGTAGCTATAAAGTGCTTGGAATCTTTTTGGTAAAATCAATCAACAACAAACTACTAAAATCAAGGAGAAAAGTCTATATATACTCCTATAAGGAAATGGGATATAGCAAAGCTCTCACTCACATCTTGAGTGAACATTATTTTTATCACTTATTCATTGTACTTCTCCAACACCTCCAACCATTTTACTTTAGATTTTTATATACATATACTTGAAGATTTATTACCATCTTGAGCTATTGTCCATTGTTGTTCGTGTACTATTCAAGCCTATCAATTTCATAGAGTCATTGAAGTGAATCTATGGTCTCATTATCTCATCGAATGCTTAGACAATGAAGGTAACACCCTTGTGAGTTTGTGTATGCAATATGTTTATCGATCATTGGAGCTATGTGTATAAAGATACGCATCAATCTCTATGATTGTGTATTTTCATTGCCTGCTTCCTAAAATGTCGGGATCACACCTATGAATTCTTAAGTGTATTTCTCAATCTCTAGTCATTCTAAATTTTCTAAATTACTTGGATTAGATAGTTTTAAATTCCTATTTGAGGGTGTGCAAAAGGAATTTTTCTCAATTCATAGCAAGTTAAGAGCACTAAACAAAATTTTTATGAGTGTTGTCTTCCATAAATAGAAGGTTTTCTTCTCTAGCTCAAAAATTTGGAAATAGTATGTCTTGACTCAAATAATGCCTAAGAAATCCTGTTGTAATGAGTGTGGAGAAATTCATTTGTACAAGTACTTTCCTCACAACTCGAATAGGGGCATACTAACACCTCTTAACATGGTAACTATTGTTCCCTCTAACTCTCCATATGAAAGATTAAAAGAATCAACGAGTCCGATACAAGTGATCACACAGGTTTCTAGAAAAGGAATGAACAACCATGTGCCAACAAATTATTGAAGTTGCCCAAAACCTGCTCAAGGAAGTTGCTAATATTTTTCACCACAGATATAGAAAAAGAACAAACTAAAAAGGTGGTGCAATCCCATCAAAAGGTATTACTTGTGGTGTTGAATCGCAACATAATATTTTGACATGTAAATTTTGCAAGGCTAGTAATTATAAATTGCTTTTGGGATGACCATTCCCAAGGTAGATGAAAGTGGTTCCAAACTAGGGAAGAAATGCAATATATATCCACATATTGGTACAACTACTAAGATCAATTTGCAACACATAAAGAGATGTACCATCTATCCAATGACATGTAATGCATGATAAAAATGACATCTCTATAAAGAGTGGAAGTTTCAGTCAACCATTCTAGATACACAAAGACACTTGTCTTTGGATGTATTATGCAGGAACTAATGAACCGATTCAACCATCAAAAAACTCAATATAAGATGTTGATCACATTCTTGAATCTAATATAAGAGAGGATGACTTTGATCCTTCCGATTGGCCACATATTTTAGGAACCACCAAAGTAGTTATAAACGAGTAAACACTATCACACCACTATGACAAAGATGGTTTTTAATTGGAATTGTTTTAAGTGGACTTGGAAAATCACATGGAATCGGAACCAATTTATCACATGATATTGTCAGGTGGAGAGATTCCCCATCCACTAAATTGCACAAGATCAACCATTAGTGTCAATCTTATTCTATACATGGAACGATTCTACAATAATGAAGACAAGCACCTCAAAGATACAGGGATCATAACTTATCCTTCAATCATGGATATGCCTACAAGAGCCAATAGAGATCAAGTTAATTTATGGCCCATGATGGGAGGATGTGTATTTTCCAAATGGGAGACTAAATTTAGTGGTCATATTAGCCCACCTCCCAAAGGAACTCACACTCACTACATAATAGTCATGATGTATGATTGTACAAAATAGTTGATGGACTACAACAAAAGTTGATGCTCAAACCACTATGAAATTTCCATTTGAGCACGTTTTTACTAGATTTGAATTCACCAATGAGATATTCAATGATCAAAGTACTCACTTTGTCAATGAAGTCAAAGAATCCCTATTAATAAAATTTTTGGTTGTCCACATAAATCACCTCCATACCAACCACAAGCAAATGGTCAAGCCAACAGTGTCAACAAAAAGCTATGCATAGCATTAATGAAACTAGTAAATTTGAGATGCTTAGATTGGGGTACAAAAATAGACCATGCAATTTTGGGCTTATCATGTTGCTTATAAGATTGTGCTAGGAGCTACCCCCTTTAATTTGGTATACATGTAATACACAATTATGCATATCGACTTCCTTGTACCAACTCGAAAGAGGAACTCCTAATAGCATGAAATACTTAAAGAATAGTTTATTGACCAAAGAAATCCATGAGAAACACTCATAAATTCATCAAAAAATCACCATGAAAGCCAAGTGATGAGTTTTAGAGAAGAAGATAAGAGCTCTCAAATTCTTATTAAGATCTGAAGTACAAATGAACAACCCCAAAAATAAGGCATAAATTGACTTATATACTTTTCCAAGTGTCCTAGGTCACACTTGAAAATTAAGTCTTCTAGACTTCTAAACTAATTTTCTATATATTCAAGAGCTCTAAAAAATCATCAAAAATTACATAACTTAATTCATTTCATAAGGAAGAATCTTCCTCATTTTTACATCCATTCAATTCTTCTATAATGCAAAAACCTAATTTTATAATTTATTTCCTTGTCGAAAAAGTGTCTTCTAGCATCCTTCCCCTCCTAAACTTTTGTCACCCTTGACAAAATTTTTGTATGCTTATGAGTTTCATTGCTTCTTCTTTCTCTGGTTCACTTGAGCCACTAGGTCATAGCTTTTCTTTTGTGGTATGTTAAGGTCATTGATCATCTCAAAAAGTGCCTTCCTCCACTGTACATCTACTATAGGTTTGTCTATTAAATCCTTTTTTATATACTTTGTATAGGCTACTTCATATGTTTTCAACCTTGATGTCATTATAAGAGACAGTTTTCCAAAGATTTCTGACTTCCTTTCAAACAATCTAAAGTTAGAAGCATCTTCGAATGTCTACACATAATGGCTTTCCATAAAGACAATTCTGCTATAGTATGCCATTAAATATATCCTATCAAGGGTTTCACTTAGATAAAAAAGAACTGCATTTGAGGGTGAATTAAAATCTATGTAGTTAAGGGTTCTTACATCAGTGTTAGTGAAGGTTTCTATACACGTTATTATGAGTTTCAAAATCTTAACTAAGACTATATAAGCAGGATCATTGAAATCTTTTAAATTATCTATCAAGGATTTCATAGTGGTAAGCATGTAATTCCTAGTTGGTCAATCTCCTTTTCTAGGTCATACAGTCTTTGGAAAGTTCAACCATTTTGCTGGGATATGTTCTTCATTTCTTCTCTTCCAAAAAATAGTCCAATCCCTTCTTCTTGCTATTGGATAGGAAGGTTGGGCTTATCTTCAGCTGAACTGGAGCTTCCTTTCATATTTTTTTGCAATCCTGATTTTTATCCAACCACCTATTCCTCCATATAGGATTGGCTTTTTCAAATAATTCTTTAGTGATGGTCAAATCCTCATCATATTCTAAACCTGCATTAGGTGACACTCCTACCCTCACAGTTTGATAATTCTTTATACTTTCCAGTACCATGCAGAATCATATTCCTAGACCATCTACTGCCTTATGAGGTTGATTATGGCTAACTCCATTTTCTAGAGCAAATTTGACAATTTGATTCTCATATTGATCATGCATTTTTCTGATATATCTTATCTTGGCTTCCCTATCTATCAGCAACTGTTGTACAAACTCATTTGATTCTTCATCCAACTACTCCATAGATTTTGGATATTGTTCATAAACTTCATGCATAGAAGAGGATATTAAATATGTACCTTGTGGCCTTTCTTGTATTGCGCCTTGTATGGTTATCTCTTTTATCTAGGTAGTTGCCTTAGATTTCCATTCCTCAATTTCCTTCATCATCTTATCCCTTTGTTCTTCCTATATTGCTCTTTCTTTTTCTACTTTCTCATTGAGGTTGTTATATCCTCTCATGGCATTAGTTGCATGTGCATTTGCTTGTTTCTCAAGGTCTCTTGCATCCTTTAATTCTTCTTTGAATTGTTCTACTTGTTGTCTTAATTGTTCTAATTCCTCATTATTTATTCTTGAGATTTGTGCTTCTGCTTTTAAATGTCCTTCTTCCATTAATATCTTATTGATTTCTTCATTGGCCTTGGAGAGTACCTGGTATGAAGTCTGTAATATTCTATTTTTTGACTCCAACCTCTTGGTGTCTTCTCCCATCTTAGTGATGGTCTCGTTTTTCTTTGTTCATTTATCCTCCAACAACTTTACTCTATTTGTATTTTGCATTACTTCACTTTCCAATGTAATTGCTCTTTCTAGGTATTTCTCACTTCTTTTTTGCTGCTCTTTCAACTGCTACTAATTTGTTCTTCTTTCTTTTATGTTTTTCTATGACATTTCTGCCTTTCATGAAGTATGATTCTGTAGCAATCCCAGACATAATATTGTTTCTACTTGAAGGACTGAATTCTTCAATATTCCTCCATATGATTTCACATACTCCCCTTATATATTTAGGAATTCTTTCTATTCCTGAAGTGGATTCTCATTGCTTTACCTCTATTTGCTTATTATTTTGATCTTCCTCATTGGACTCCCCTGATTTTGATTTTTCTCTTTGTCTTCCTAATCATCTGCTATTTATTTACTATTGGATTCTTCCAATTGTTTTTCTTCTTCTTGTGACTTTTCTCCTTCCTGAGTTGCCTCTCATTCTTTTAATTCTGAATTGTATACATCTCTCATTTCCACATCTAATTGTGATTCTTCTTTTTGAATATCATTCAGTACTTCGGACTTTTCACTATAATGTCATGTGTAGACTCTTTCTTTTCTACCTCCTTTTCTTTTGATTCTACTCTCTCAACCTCATATTCTGATTCCTTTATTTTTTATGTTTCCTATATAATGTGGCTCATTACCACACCTCCTTCTTCAATCATTTTTTCTTTAGTTATGGTTGTATCTGCCTTCTTTTCTTCTTCATAGGAACTTGTGTTTATTTTGAAAACTTAATTATCTTCTCGACATTCCTACATGCAACATGTTTCTACTTTTGTTTCTCCCAAAATGGTTTCTATGTTCTTTGAAGTATCTTCCTTCACTATTTATGTCTCCTTCTCTAGTTCTTCCATATTTGATTTTTGAGTGTGCACTATCTTGATGGGAGTCCTGGGAACTGATAATTCAAGATTCTTAATAAAAACCCTTCAAAATCAGTATCTATGTCTGATTTTGATTTTTCTTTAGGGTTTACTACCACTATTGCTGTGATTTTCTACTCTTCTTCAATTTCAATTTTGTAGATCAGGGTTGATCCTCCAGCTTGATCCTCTTCCCCCTCCCCTTTTTCCACTACTCTTTTCTTTTTTGTCCCTTTGACTTGTCTCTTTCTTCTAGTTTCCTTTCTTGGTTTTCTGATAGTTGCTACCACTATGGTTCTTGTTTCAAGCAGACCGTGTAGTTCTTTGAAGTAAGCTAGGAGTGATGTTGCTCTAGCACAATGGTAAGCACCATGTTAAGAAGCTCCACCTCCTTAATGTTAATTAGTGGAAGAGATAGGAGTGATATGAAGATCATGAACATGAGATGTAGTGAGAGTGAAGGTGAGAAGCATGGAGATACCCACACATACACACACACATAAGAGATAAGGAAGACATAATGGAAGGTTGAAAGTAAACTCTATTGCTCAAAAACACTCTTACAAACTCAAAATAGCTCTAAGCTCTTCACAAATCATACAAGCTCACCTCAAAAATGAGCTCTCTAGCTCTTTTTATAGTTTCTAGACTAGTTTTGACTGGTTTCACATCTAGTGTCCGGCATAGTTAAAAATAGGTTTTAGGCACTATTTGGAGGTTTAAATGAGATCTAAAAATAGCCAAAATTGGTGTGTTTATTCTACCTAAGCTTCTCAAGCTCGAGGACTCCTTGGATTGCATAAGATGGGGCTAGTAATTACCAAAGTGGTTGCTTTTATGATACATATGATACAAAAGTGATGAAAATCATTGCTTGAGATTTTGAGAAAGTAATATAAAACATGTTTCTTTGGAAAAAATAGACCGCCTAACTCCCCAGGACTCTTTGTAGTTTTCCTTCACATGCTTCCTCTTTGTCTATGCCTTTGGCTACTACCAACACCCCCCTCCCTCTCGCGTCTGCCGTCCTCGACAGAACCTTGTTGCAGGGTCTACATGATATAATTTTGTAGGGGGTCGTGATCGAGGGTGTTCTCCGTGATGTGAATACCTTGTGCAGGATCAGCTTCAAGTATTTCTATGGGATGAGGTTCTTCAAAAGGCGGATGCCGATAGTGTGTTGAATATATCAGTTGTTAACAAGAAAATAATTGAAGTAGATGTGTGGGCCTACTGATAAAAACTTCGGAGTGGTACTCCTAGAAGCCTGCTGTGAACTTCTCTTCAAAGGTCATCTTATAACATGCGGGTAAGTACTTGATGCGGCAGTGCCAAACATAACACACCCGGAGCAATGGTGTAGTGCTCATATCATATGCCAAGTCCTGGTTATCATGCTCAAATCTTGGGGTGTTGACATGTGGTGCTTTGATGCGGCAAAAGATCATAAAAATAGTTTGCATCATGTCAAATATCTTGACTGTCATGTGTGTTGCAAAGTCATCCATGCGGTGTAATCCGGGGAGCCACTGGCGTATTGTGGCCATCATATAGCCAACTGTAGGGGGCTCGTAAGGTGGAGTGAAGTAAGGATAATTAAGCCAATCCTGGAACTCCTTATTATTTTGAACTTTGAGAGCGAATGCCTTCCAGGAGCAGTGTCGTGGCATGGGTCCCCAACATGGGTTGTACTTCAAATGCAATGGTGCCTTGACCCATGTGTGCATCATCTCTGGATATTCCTACAGTAACTCCTGGTGCCAATTCGGTTGAAATATTTTACCTTTCTGTGCTTCTAGTGGTAGGTTGTCAGGCTCAAACTGAGTTGCATGGGTTGGTTTCTCGCCCGTCTCTTTTTCAATTGCCAATTGATATTCTGCCATCAACATGAATTATGGTTTATATTGAAGCTCTTGGCTAGAGATGTACCTTCAAGGGGCCAAGTGAGCGAAATAAGGTGATTGTAATATGTGTTCCTCGATCATAGCCATGGCATGTAACTATGCCTCAACACGTGCAGAGTGTGTTGTACCAAGTTCTTCCACTGACTTAAGCCATGCAGGTGTAGGAAGTTCAAAACTATCTTGGCCTTCTGGCATGACACATCTGCCTAGTATGGGTTGTTGTTCATAGGCTTCTTCATAGGTTTCCTCCACCGGTATAGAAACAATTTCTTCTTCAACCGGAATTTCTGGTGGGGAATCTGGCCTAGGAGACTCGGAATGAGCAGCAATCTATGCTTGAAGATTAAATACCTGTGCCTATAAAGTATTGAGTTCCTCTATAATCTCTCGAGGGGTGATCTCAAGAAATGGTTGTGGTTGTTGAGCATGTGTTTGCAACAATAGAAGTTTATGATCATCCTGTAGCTTCTGATATGCTACATTCATGTTGTCATAATCCTCTAATAGTCGTGCATGATCTTCTAAAAATATTTGCATAGATTCGGAGGGTACTACTTTAAAGCGACTGGGGTTGAGAGGTTCATCTAGTCTATCTAGAGCTGCTTCTAGATTCTCGTGATTCTATTCCTGTAGCCATTGATTCTCTTCCTTCGCAGTTGCAAGGTGTCGTCTTACCATTCCCATATTTCTAGTGAGAGTAGCATTTCTTATTGTCTGAGCCTGTAAAAGATTCTCTGTATCCCTGAGTGCTTCCTTCGTTTTCTGTTCACTTTCTAGCTCGAGGGAGTGGTATGCCTCTTGTAGTTCTTGATGTCATTCATTAAGGGAAGTGTTTTCGATGGTTAAAGAGTTCAACTGCACCTATAACTATGTAGTGGTTTGTTGTAGTGCTTGGTAGCTGGTCCCGAGAGATGCAGATTCATCTCTAACTTGTGTAATACAAGAAAACATCTGTCAAAAAGCAGTGTCAATCATGGGTGACAATATTAATGGTGGAGTGAGTGAAGATGTTGTGGGTGTGGGTGTTGTTGCAAGGGGAAGGGTAAAAGGGGGATGGGAAGGTGGATGCAGTGGTGAGCATGGAGAAGTGCAATATGCCTAAATGGGGTGGTGAAATAGATGAGGAAAGTGGTGGTGCGATGGGTGGTGAAATGTCCATGTCACTGGACGTGGTATCAAGTGTAGTGATGGTGAAGAATGGTGATGGTGGGTGCATGAGTGGGTGTGAACACAAGATTTATGAAAGTGAACGAATAGTTTATAGATTGAGTCACGTGGATTGCTTGGTGGAGAGAAGAGGATAAAGGGGTATAGTTGGGCGGGGAGGTGACACTGGTGAGAAGGTCATTGGGGGTGCAAATGGGAATATAGGCCTTAGAGGGATGGGAAATGAAGGAAAGGGAGAGGTGTAGGTAGAGTTTGGGGTGTTGGGGTGACGATGGCCTCTACAACAGTACTTACAAGGAATGTAGATAGAGGAGGGGAGGTGGGATGTACTAGGGAAACTAGATGTATGGGGAGTGAAGGAGGAACAAATGATATGGTGGGGATTTCGATTGTGGTTGTGTATATTTCAATGGAAGGGTGAGGAGGGGAGTCGATGACGATGGTCTCTTCTTCAAGTTGGGCTTCTGTCATGGTTTGAGGGATGAATCAAGCTTCCTTTTCTTGTTGTGAAGATTGGGCATTTGTGGGTATGCGAATATACTGACACGGCTTGGACATTAACCGGATGCGACGAGGGTCAAACTTTGGTAATGGTTTCTGCTTCAAATAATGGAGGGCTTCATTGGTTCCGATTGATTTAACTAATTTCTTGAAGCCTTGAATGAAAGCTTCTTCAAAACCTCCACTAGCGAGTTCTTGCTCGAGAATTGCTTGACTTTCTACTTCGGATAGTTGTCTGCGTGCCCGGACTGGCTGCATAGTGCGATATAATTTTTGGATTGCCAAAGTGTAGGTGATAGCTTCAAACATGTCATCTTCATGAGTACTCGTATCACCTTGGACTTTCGTTTGCTGCTCTTGCTCTTCATTTTGCGCATCCTCTTGAGATTCCTGAATGAAGGGGTTTGGAGTGCAGAACAAGAGGAGGAAGGAGGAGATGGAACGAGAGAGAAGAGAGGAACGACGCGCGGACATGCGTGGGAGCCTCGAAACCCACATAATGATCTCTCTTTAGGCAATGCTCTATATATGATGTATATATATGGATATGGGGGTAAGGTCACATGACCCTTACATCCCCAACAATCTCCCACTTAAGGGTCAATGTGACCATAAGTGGAAAAATATACAAAGAATGATGTAGGACTATACAATAATGTACAGGAAAAGTCCGGATCTCTACCCATACCAGATCAGCCTACACCACAACTGCCTCGAACAAGGTGTATCCATGCACCTCAAACTGCTCTAGACTCATATCGATAAGAGTCGAGCTCATATCTGACTGATGCAAGAACTGATGAAGTTCCTGCAAAGCTCCCACTCGCTCCATGCCTATGTCAATCATCGAACGACTGACAACTCCAAGTGCAAATGCTCCAATAGCAACTGCAATGTCTGGTCTCGAGCATAACAACTCGTACATCAAACTCCCGAATGCTGACGAAACATGTGCTATCCTGGCTATCCTAAGTATGTCAGCCATGCCTATATCGAAGGCATCCAAAGCACCATCATCAAGACCAACATGTCCTGAAATATCTGTGTCAACATCTGGCATGAGCGAATCCAAGAATGACTGCATAACTGCTGACTCCTCAGCATCTAAATCAGCCATGCTCACAACCAAGGATGTATCTAGCTGTGCATCATGAGAGCTAATATGCTCTACCATACACTGTATACCATGAGAGCAATCCTGCTCTATCACACCAAGTGTATCATCATGCTCCACATGAGCTGACTGCACAACATCAACACCAAGATCCATCTGATGATCTAACTCTAAGTGAGTATCATCACAATGCTCTACATGAGCATCCACATCATGCTCTAAAGCATCCAACTGATCATCCAAAGTGTGCTCCATATGAGCATCCATATGATCAACCAAACCATGCTCTATATAAGCATCATGAGCATCCAAAACATGCTCTACATATGCATCTATCTGAGCATCTGAATCCTGCCATACATGTGCATCATGAATGTCAATAGACCTATCTGTAGGTAGATAAAATGAGACATGACGAGTCTCACATCGCACATAAGGCTGAACTCCCACTGAGACGAGACTGTCTCTCACATGAAGTACCTGCAGTGGATACATGTGCCCAATCCTAGCACCTCTGACAAGCGTAAGCTGTCCCAACTGCAACTGAAAATGATGCTCACCAAGGAATGCATAACATCTGCTCTCCTGTAACTGGCTAACTGAAATCAAGCTCATAGGGAATGAAGGCACATAACGTACATGTCTGAGTATAAGTGATGCTCCACTAGGTAGCATAAGACATACATCTCCTGCACCCTCAATATCATATATCGTACCATCAGGCAACTGCACACATCCACGACTCTCACCTGAGAATCGATAAAACCACTCACGATATGGAGTAACATGAAAACTGGCTAATGCATCAAGCAACCAAGCCATATGTGTGCCATCCAATGAATAAGAGGAATCCAAAGATGAACCATAGGAGAAAGTGATATCACCATCACTGGCATAATCAACTGCCATAGACTCTCCTGAAACTACTACCTGACCTGCATCACATGCATATCTCTGACGTCGTCGTCGCATCCGCCTGAAGCAACGTCGTCGAATATGGCCCTCATGACCACAATGCCAACATCGAAGTCGTCGATATGATCTATGTCTCACATGAGTCAATGGACTCGCATACATATCATGTAGTCTCTGCCATAATGCACTACTCGTCTCCTCATACATAACAGACTCATATATAGAATCCACAAGCTGTAATCGGATAGTGGAGCTGGCCAATGCATCCATATCCATCCATACGTGGTCGGGCATGTCACGAGGCCTCTGTGCATCTCTATGCACATACACGTGTAACCCTGCACGAACCAATGTATGCCACATCTGAGCTTTCCATCTCGGAAAGTCAGTGCCATCAAATCGAGAAGAGACCATGCTGGCAGTCCAAGACTAGCAATGTAACAAGAGACTGGAACAATACTCTATCCTCAATAGGATCACGTCTGCATATCCATATGCATAACTCACATCATAAATCTCTCACTGGAGAAGAAACCATGTGAACCACCTGTCACATAACCATGCATCTAGCATGCACATAAAACCATGAGCATAAGCCTGCTCACCAAGTCTCCAAAGTGACCAAATAGATGTGGAAGAATCTTGGGAAAAATTCGATAGAGTATCCCCTGTAAACTGAGCAATCAAACAAGATAACCAATAATGAAAGAACAATAAGTAATCTATCACCACCTGTCACTGATATAATCAAAGATAATGGCAACTACATGTGCCAAAAAACTAATGGCAATACACGCCAATACAATGGCAATACAACTCCCACTCAAGAATAAATCCTGCAAGATGGTCCAACCTGTCACAAATAACCTGTGACCAAGTCCAAGTGAATGGAGATAGACAATGATCCAAAGCTATCGCACAAGCTTCAAGATCCACAAGAGCTCCTTTCTAGCATAAAAGCCGATGAAATTTCGGCAGCATCTCCTCTGTAAAATGGACTCTAGAACCAAAATAACCATGTGGGAATCACCATCCACATATGCCAAGAATCACATTGGCAAATACATATCAATCAATGACCAAATGCTAATAATGATGACAAACGAATGTGTAACTGAGGCTCCAATCTGGATCATGTACCTGCAAAGAAAACAAAAGATACAAGTACCAAACAAGATCCAAAATCAACTCTCATAAAAGTATGTGCAACCGGCAAGTAAATCCATAACCAAGTGGCATAAGCAGATGTAGACCACAATGCCACTATACATCCATGATCGAACTCATGATGACATAAACCTCAAAAAGAGTATACCACAATGTCATCTTACATGCCAAACACGTGACAAGATCATGCTCTACTCTCATATGGAGGAGCTACCACAATGATCATACATGTACAATGCTTTGAAGCTCTGAAAATAAGAGCTTGCACACCATAAATTCTCTCTCGAAGAAGTTCCAAAGCAAATTCAACCTCCAAGTGGAATTATGGTTGTTTGGGCAAAACTGTACTGCTCTGTGTTTTGCTGTTTCAGAGGTGATAACCTCTGAATCTGAACTTTTGGTCGTCAGCAAACTTGAAGATCTGCTTCTTGGCTACGTAACGACATAAAGAACACCTCAATCGGAGGTGCGTAGCTCAAGATATGCTCAAAATAAGCACCTGCTGTCAATTTCACTTTCACTTGCAACAGTACTGCTCTGTATTCTGCACTTTCGGTGACTTTGCATTGGGAATCTGAATCTGAGTTCTTCTACAAAGTTGTAGCTAACTTTTCAAGCTACGAGCAGCAAGTTGAATCATCGCATTCCGAGCTGTACAACTCAAGTTATGACAAAAAAACTGACCTGCTGTTCTACTCAATGTAGATTCGCCTTCTACAATTCTCTGCGTTTTTCGAATTTTCGGCACTTCAAAAGTCCGAACCAGGTTTTGCGCCCTTCTGTGAAGTTGTAGCTCTCTGTGTTAGCTACGCACAGAAGTTTAAAACGCATCAATCCGAGCTTCCTAACTCGAGTTATGACCGAAATACTGAACAGCTGTCAAGAGATGCCGACCTGCACTTCTACCTCTTCTTACCTAAGCTTCCATTGAAGCTTCTTGCACACTAACCTTCAACATGCTCTGATACCAATGAAGGGGTTTGGAGTGCAGAACAAGAGGAGGAAGGAGGAGATGGAACGAGAGAGAAGAGAGGAACGACGCGCGGACATGCATGGGAGCCTCGAAACCCACATAATGATCTCTCTTTAGGCAATGCTCTATATATGATGTATATATATGAATATGGGGGTAAGGTCACATGACCCTTACATCCCCAACACTGAATATCTTGACTGGCTTCATCATCGCCATCATCATCATTGATCACGGTCCTATCGTCACCTGAGCTGTAGACTACCTGCTCTTGTGGTTGATCAGGGGGGGTGGTCAGATAGTTGGGACGTTCATACTCTTGTGAGAAAAACTGCCCCTTTGAAAATTGAAAGTGGCTGGTGAAGGCATCGTGCATTTCAAAATTGAAGGTGGTGTTAGTGGGTTCTGCCTCCAAGTTCGGTATCGGGAAAGTAAAGGCTTCTGCACCTATTGTGGTGGGAATTTCGCTTACTACTGTAGTAGTTTCTTGAGTGGTGGTTGCTTGGGGGTTACCGCACTATTAGTGCCTTCTGTGATGATGGGTCATGAGAGGAAGATACATATTGGTTGGACAGGTGCAAGGGGTTCCATTGGAGACTGTTGAGGGGATGGTTGTGGTGATGGGGACTCTGGCACCTACAAACATGGGGTAGAACCTCGCATGCACTTGTCTTCCCGTCCTTTGCTAGCTTTTTTGGCCTTTTTGGTTGTTCCCTTGAATGCTTTTAGTTCTTCACTAGTCATGGCACGTTCGATGAGCAAATCATAGGCCAAACACATATAGTCTATTCATGTAAGGGCACAACGGTCGTGGATGATGTGTTTTTGTTCCCATCTCTACTGAGCTAAATACAACTGCTTGATAATCCAACTGGCAAGATCTATGGTTTGGGGCCCAATGCATGCAAGATATAATCCAAACCACATACTTTCGGAGGGATGGTAAAGTGATCCTGGGTTGGAAATGCAAAATCTTGCATACACATGTGCAACAGCTTAGAGAGTTCAGGTGTAATGGCTAAATATCAGCCCACTTCAAAACATCATCGTGTTTCATAGACTCTGGAATAAGCCTTTCTCGCTTTGTTGGTGTGTGAGTCCCGTGGATCTTAAGTGCTATGTGAATAAGATCTTTCGATAGGTAAAACTTCTTATATGGAGGATCATTTACCAATGATGGAAGAATGAATGTTCTTGGCAAGTCGTTCTCGGAGTCTATAAGTGTAGTCACCAAGTAATAACATCGATAGAAGTCTCATTTGGGCATGGATCACTGAAATATTCCATAAAACGAGCTCTAGCCCAAATGTGCTTTAACTCTTCGGAATTGTACTTGCAACATCTAGGAGTGACAACTAAAGTCAATCTTAAAGAATATTCCCATCATGATGTACCCCCAATACAATGGAATATCATCCATAAGACACAAGAAGAAACAGAGTCGGTACACTCATTAGAATCAAACCCCTCATGGTTGCATGAGGAGAATCATCTATGGATGTGTAAAGTAGCCAAACAAGAGGAAGAACGATTAGAAGCCACGACCTTAGGTTCAGAATGATATTCACGAACTCTTCAAGACCCTACCTATGCATCTATAGTATTCCCAAATGAAGAATTCGAACCTCATGATTGGGTAGAGAGCTTAGCTACGATGGATATAACTGTAAATGAAGAACAATGGACCCCTCGTTGTGATGAGGAAAATTATGACATTTCCATCTTTATGATTGAACCCGTTGAGGAACAATTTATCCTAGAAGAGTCACGGAAGTGACCCAAGAACTGGATGAGAGTGGTGATGAAGATTTAGAATCCATCATAATGGAACCCTTCTATTGGAGAGAAGAGGAATATCTTTATTTTGTAGAAGCCAAAACCCCTGAAATGAACAAGGAAAGTCGAATGGAACAACCCGAGTCACGCATGAAAGATATAGAAAGCAAGCAAAAGAAGAGGAAGAAATCGCCTAAGACAGAAGAAGAGGAAGAACCACTTATGGGAGTACCTGAGAACTTTAAGAAGTATGAATTAGAAAATAGAAGAATTATGGTACGAATGCCTAAGCGAGAAGCAATCATCGGAAAGGTGTACGATAATCAAGAGAAAACCAAAAAAATCATAGTCACCATAGAACAAAGAGAAGAAAAATGTACATACATAGGGCATGATTTGACGAATGAAGAAGAAGAAGAGTTAATTGCCCTATTGCAAGAATATAGAGATGTGTTTGCTTGGAGTTAAAAGATTTGAAAGGAGGAGTACAATGATAATTATGATGGTGAGATTAAAGAAGAAATAGATCGTTTGATAGAAGCAGAATTCATTTATGAAATTGAGCAAACAGAATGGGTATCCCCCATTGTGGTCATGCCCAAGAAAAATGGAAAATTGCACGTGTATTAACCTCAAAAAAATTAATGCTACCACAATTAGAGACAATTATCCTCTTCCTATCACAAAACATTTATTAGAACGAGTTGCCGGCAAGGAAGTTTACAGCTTCCTTGATGGTTTTTCAGGCTATACGCAAGTAGCCATTGCTCTAGAACATCAACATAAGATGGCTTTTGCCACAGAATGGGGCGTATTTGCATTTCGTGTAATGCCATTTGGGCTAACCAATGCACCCATCACTTTTCAATGAGTCATGTGTCATGTTTTTAAGGAATTCTTACACAAGAATTTGGAAGTTTATGTGGATGACATATGTGATCATTCGAATGTGAGGCAGACGCACATCCATGAACTAAAGCAAGTATTTGAAAAATATCGAGAATATTAGGATTGATTGAACCCCAAAAAGTGCATTTTCATGGTTAGGCAAGGCAAGATTCTAGGACACATTGTGTCAAAGAACGGAATTTTGATAGATGAAGAAAAGGTGAAAGTAATTGCAGACCTACCTATGCCAAAAAATGTAAAAGGAGTACAGGCTTTCATGGGTTATTGTGGATATTATCGATCATTTATACACATGGACATTATCATAGCAAAGCCCTTGTACTCTCTTTTGACCAAGTTTGAATGGACGGATGAATGTGAGAATTCATTCAATGAACTCAAACGACACTTGTGTTCAGCAGCTATATTAACAACCCGAGATTGGACTAAGCCATTCCATGTACATGTGGATGCATCCAATTATGCCATAGGATGTGTGTTGGCACAACCTGCGAACGAAGGCAATATAGATCTCCCTATAGCTTATGCGAGTAGACAATCAAACATAGCAGAAAGAAATTACACCACTACGCAGTGTGAAGGATTAGGAATGATTTATGCGGTAAAGAAATTCGGGCATTACTTGCTGGCGAATAAGTTCAAGTTCTTCACGGATCATCAAGCGTTATTGTACTTAGTCAATAAGCCGTGTAACACCGGACGATTGATACAATGGTTTCTATTACTCATGGAATACCACTTTGAAGTAGTAGTCAAGAAGGGAAAGACCCACCTTAGAGCTGACCATCTCTCAAGATTAACCACAGGAGAAGCTCCTCAAGGAATATCGGATGAACTGTCAGATGCATATTTGTTTAACCTTGAAATAGTACTAGAATGGGCAAAGCCTATCATCCCTATTATCACATTTGGACCCAAGAATCCTAGGATAAGGATCAGAGAAGGAGAGATTACCAAGTTACAAAGATATCAAATAATAGCAAGAAGCATATATAAACAAGATAATCATAAAATTCTTACCTATTGTGTAGAAGAGTCAAAATACGCAAATTGGTTACAATTAGCACATGTAGGCGTGTTACAACAACATCACTCAAAACAACGCACGTTGCAGACTCTGCATAGACTAGGAGTATATTGGCCTTCTATGGAAGCAGATATCTAAAAGCTGTGTAAAGAATGTCCTGTATGTTGTGAAAGACCATGGGTAGAACATGCCACTTTATATCATATGTCTCTCACACTAGAATGGAGTGAACTGCTAGTGACGTACTTGAGGATGAAAACATTACCTCAAGGAATGACTTTAGAACGACAACGAAGTCGGGAGCAGGAAGCTCAAGACTACTCACTTATTGGAAATAACCTATACAAGTGAGGATGAGAAGGATACCTAAGACAATGTGTTCATGAGAGCGTTTACTTGACCGTATTAGAGATTGCACACGAAGGTGTTCCAGGCGGACATTTTGGCCCCGACCGGATAATCAAAGCCATACTATTTGCAGGATTATGGTGGCCCACTCTTCACATGGATGCTCAGACCTATGTGAATGTTGGTGAAGGACAATCAACAATTGATGATTTGACAAAGATTTGAAGTCAAATAATAAAGCAAAGATCAAATTCTGAAGCTTGAAGATTATTGTATGGTTAGAAGATGAAGGCTTGTATATACATGTACATTAAGCTTGAAATCAGTTCACATATACCTTTGTAATAGTGACAAGTTTGTACATATATGCCTATATATACAAGTATAGAGTAGGGACATATATGAGCGGTGAGATATAGACCAAGTATAGATTAGTAGAAGAAGAATGTATGCGATGAATGAATGAGATTCATCAAATCAATTGTTTTCATGAGAATAGAAGAAAACTTATGAAATTTGAGTCGTGAACTTTTCTCCATCTCTCCTTCTATGTTTATCTTCTTGATCAATGCTTTTGTTCAAGTCTTAATCTATAGATGAGTGACCTTTGTACAAGTTTGGAGAGTTTAATTGTGATCAGGCTGAGAGAATTGTGAGTAGGAATATTTACATGTGTAAGTATGAAGAAGTGAATACAGAAACAGGTGCAATCCTAGTGGTCAATGTTTTGATCAGATCTCCCTCCATAGTGTAAAGTTTTGAGCAACTAAGCACTTATTCTTTAAGTTGAAAGGTAAGCGACTTGTGGCTAAAATCATTTGAATAAACAACATCTAGTTTGGGAAAACAATGCATTAGAAGTTGTAGGTGTCAAAGTTGACTACACAGAAGAGCAGTTTCAAACATAGGTACATTGTTTGAATCAAATCGCAAGATCTACTAAATCTTTTGAAGAGATTTTACTTGGATAAGGTGCGCAACCTTTATCCAACACCTTGTACAAAGTTTTGTTGAAAGCTTTACACATTTGATTAGTCAATGAGTGAATTAAGTGCAGCGGACATTTCTAAATAATGATTTTCTTCACAGTTAGCTAAAGTTTGATAATTTGGCATTGATCTTCAAAAA
Organism: Ceratopteris richardii; assembly: GCA_020310875.1. Taxonomy (NCBI): domain Eukaryota; kingdom Viridiplantae; phylum Streptophyta; class Polypodiopsida; order Polypodiales; family Pteridaceae; genus Ceratopteris; species Ceratopteris richardii. Next base: position 97,767,535 of record CM035434.1, read on the forward strand.
TTGGTTGAGGTTTTGAGTTGTTCTTGATATAGAGGTGCTCTAACATCAAGGATAATATGTTCTTTTGGAGATTAACACTCTCCATTAGTGGTATCAGAGCAGGAGTTATCAAAATTAAAGAAAGAAGGACCCCGACTGTTGGAGTTATACAAAAATCACCCTTTGAAGATTCAAAAGGTGAAATTTTGAAGTGAAAGCTAGAGAAGGAGGCCTGAAGCTATCAAGAAGATCAAAAGGAACTACATTCAAAGTAAAGGTACATTCGTTATTCACAAAGCTTGAACAATTTATTGCACATGTGAACAAAGGATGGGAGATTCTCTTCAGATAGAGAAATTGGATAGAGAAAACTATCCTGCTTGGTCTCTAAGGATGGAAGCTCATCTAATGAGCAAAGACCTGATAGGATACATCATAGGTGAAGAAGAAAAACTAGAGTTTAGGGATCCTAGTGTGCCAACTAGGGAAGAGCTCTTAGAGTTGAAGACATGGATGAAGAAGGATGCTCAAGCTAGGAGCATTATCTACATGGGAGTCAATGACTACTTGCTGCCTCACATTAGAGGACTTGAAAGTGCAAGTGACATATGGAATGCTTCGGAGGAGCATTTCCAAAATACTACAAAGTCAAGGAAGGCATCTTTATGGGTAGAATTCACCACATTCAAGAAGAAGGCTTCTCAATCTATTTTTGATTATGTAACAAGGATGAAGGACATTTCAGATGCATTAGGAGCAGTTGATGAAGATATTGAAGAGGACAAATTGGTAAGACAAATGCTCACAGGTTTGAGAGGACATGAGAAGTGAAATCCTTTCATTCTATCTACTGAATTGTTACTAGATCATTTCACTCCTGATTTGAATCAGTTGCTAGGACACATGCTAACCTTTGAGCAGGATGTCAAAGGTGATGTTGATAAAAGTACACGTCAAGCAATGTATTCAAAGGACAAGAAGAAGATTAATAAAGGCAAGCAACAATTGAATGAAGATGAAGGCACTACTAGCCAAGCTAACTTCCTAAGAGGAAGAGGTGGTGGCAAAGGAAGAGGAAGAGGAAGAAGCAATAAAGATTGTAACAAAGCTTGTTGGATTTGTGGTAAGACTAAGGCTCATGAGTGTTGGCATAATAATCAAAATGGTGGAGGATATAATCAGAATTTTAATTCAAGAGGAAGAGGTAATTGAAATTAGAGAGGTAATTTCAGAGGTAGAGGTTACTTTGGAAGAAATGCAGGTAGAGGCTTTCAAAGTCAATCCTACAATAATACCTACTACAACTATGCTTTAGATCAGAAAGAGGATTCAACCTTGATTATGAATGAAACTTGTGAAAGACAAAGTGAAGATCGAAGAGTCTTCTACATTGACTCAGGGTGTAGCAAACACCTGAGTGGCAATATAGTTTTAATGACTGATTTGGAGAATAAGGTAACTAATCATATAGTTCAAGCAGGTGATAACACAAAGCACAATGTGAGGTCCATTGGATCAGTCAAGGCCAAGGATGGAAGCACTCTTTTGAGTAAGGTTTTGTATGTTCCTACAATCCCAAAGAATCTGATACGTGTAGGGCAAATTGTAGAGAAAGGTTATGAAGTAAGGTTCACTAATGATGGCGTTTTTGTGGAAGACCCTAGCAATGGGTATAAAAAAATTGTTGAGGAAAGAAAGAAGGAAGGCTATTCACATTGAAGATTCAAGGCAATGTTGGTCATGCCTTGTTCACTTATGAAGGACATAAGATCTATGAGTTAGATCTTTGACTCAAAAGGCTTGGAAATTTCATTGAAAGAGGTATTAAGGATATGATCAATAATGGTTCAATGCTTGGATTACCTAATGTTGCAAGTCAACACATGACATACATATGTGTCAATTAGGTAAGGCTCATAAGCAATCATATAGTAAGCATGGTTTCATGTATTCAAAGAAGCTTAAATTGGTACATACATATGTGTGGGGACCATCAAAGGACTTTAGCATTAATGGTTCAAGATATTATGTGATTTATGATGATGATGCTACCAGGTGGATCACCATATATGTGATCAAAGATAAATGAGAGGTGTTCAATACATTTAAACATTATCATGTGTATGCAGAGAGAATCACAAGGTGAAAATTGAAGAGACTAAGGTCAGATGGAGGGGGAGATTATTTCTCTAATGAGTTCAGTGGTTACTTGTGGAATGTAGGTATAAAAAGGGAAGTTACTTGCAGGTAATCTCCTCAACAAAATGGTGTAGCAGAAAGGAGAAATAGAACTCTTGTTGAGTTTGCAAGGTCAATGATGAAGGAGAAAAATTGTCCCAATGATTTGTGGGATGAGGCTGTAAATACAGCCACATACTTAGTTAATAGGATACCTTGTAAATCTTTGTAGGGTATGACACCTTATCAAGCATGGTGGGGTAAGAGAACTACCTTAGATCATTGCAAAGTGTTTGGATGTTTGGCTTATGCATATGTACCATCTCAGTTGAGGCATAAATTGGAACCTAAAGCTGAAAAGTATGTGTTCATTGGTTATGATGATGCAAGGTACTTGGTATGCATGTACAGTTAATATTCATGCAAGTGATGAAGAAACATTGAACTAGAAGAAAGGTAAATCAAAGGTTCAAATATTTGGTGAAGAAGAGAACAATGAAGCACTATTTTTGATCCAGAATGTGATTAACGAGAAACTTCAAGAAGTGGAGAACTTAGAAGATCTTCAAGGCACAATTGGCAACCTACAAGGTATAGCTATGATACTTCTTTTTGGACCACTGAGGATTATGCTTATATGGTGAAAGTAGAGGAAGACTCTTCTACATATGAAGAGGCCAAAGGTAAGGAAAATTGGGAGAAAGCTATGCAAGAAGAGGATGATGCATTAATGGAGAATGAGACATGGGATTTGGTTTCTAAACCAAATAGTCAGAAGATCATTGGATGCAAATGGGTTTACAAGACAAAGAGGTATGCAGATGGAAGTGTGTCTAAATATAAAGCTAGACTTGTTGTGAAAGGGTATGCTCAAACATATAGTATAGATTATGATGAGACTTATAGTCCTGTGGCAAAGATTACAACTATAAGGACTCTCATAGCTATTGCTGCATGTAAAGGTTGGAAAATATGTCAATAGATGTGAAGAATGCTTTTCTAAATGGTTACATTTCAGATGATGTTTTCATGGAGCAACCAAAAGGTTTCAAGGATAAAAGGTATCCAGAGTATGTATGTAAGCTCAAGAGAGCTTTGTATGGTTTGAAGTAGGCCCCAAGGGCATGGAATTATAGACTTGTGAAGTTCTTGAAGGAGCTTGGATTCCAAGTGTCTAAGGCAGATAGTAGCTTGCTTGTTAAAGCATGTGTGTGTTGATGGGTTCATTTACATGTGCATATATGTTGATGACATAATTCTTATAGGTACAGATGAGAAGGGCATGCAAAGTCTTAAGAAGCAAATGGAGAAAGAGTTCAAGATTAGTGACTTGGGTGACTTGTCATATTTCTTGGGCATGGAGATTTTATATACCCAACATGGAGTATATGTGACTCAAGAAAGGTATTTGAAGAACTTGCTATGGACGATTGCAGGGTAGCACCTACTCCAATGGAGGTGAATCACAAATTGAGTAGATATGGAGGAGAAGAATTCAAGGACATGAAGCTATATCAAAGTCTGGTTGGTAGTTTAATCTGTGCTACATTAACTAGGCCTGATTTGTCATATGCAGTTGGAATGTTGTCTCAATTCATGCATTGTCCTAGGAACGAACATTGGATTGGATGAAAAAGGGTGCTAAGATACACTAAGGGTACACTCAAAGAACGTTTGTATTATGGGTTCACATTAGATACAAACATCAAGATATATAGTGATACATATTGGGCAGGTAATCCTGATGATAGGAGGTCAACCTATGGGTATCTATGTTATCTGGGAGATAAGTTAATCTCTTGGTGTTCTAAGAAGCAACATTCAGTTGCTTTGTCATCCACAGAAGCAGAGTAGAAGGGTATGGTTGAAGCTGCAAAGGAGGTTATATGGTTAAAAACTCTAATGAAGAGTTTTGACATCATTCAGAGTACACCAACTATTCATGGAGATAATATGAGCTCATTGTATCGTGCTACTAACCCTGTTTTTCATGCCACGACTAAATGTATTGAGATTCAATATCATTTCTTGAGAGAAAAGGTGATTGATAAAGAAATTGAAGTCATACATACTTCAACAAAAGATCAGATTGCAAACATGTTAACCAAAAGCTTGGATGGACCTAAGTTACAGAGGTTCAAAGACATGGCAAGTATAATGAAGATGGATAAAATCACAATTGATGATTGAGGGGGAGCTCTTGGTGCAAGACAATCAACATGTGATGATTTGAAAAAGAGTTGAGGTCAAATAATAAAGCAAAGATCAAATTATGAAGCTTGAAGATTAGTGTATGGTCAAACGATGAAGACTTGTATATACATGTACATTAAGCTTGAAATCAATTCACATATACCTTTGTAATAGTGATGAGTTTGTACACATATGCTTATATATACAAGTATAGAGTTGGGACATATATGAGAGGTTAGATATAGACCAAATATAGATGATTAGAAGAAGAATGTATGCGATGAATGAATGAGAATCATCAAATCAATTGTTTTCATGAGAATAGCAGAAAACTTCTGAAATTTAAGTCGCGATCTTTTCTCCATCTCTCCTTCTGTGTTTATCTTCTTGATGAATGCTTTTGTACAAGTCTTAATCAATAGTTGAATGACCTTTGTACAAGTTTTGAGAGCTTAGTTGTAATCAGGCTAAGATAATTGTGAGTAGGAACATTTACATGTGTAAATGTGAAGAAGTGAAGATAGAAACAGGTGCAATCCTGGTGGTCAATGTTTTGATCAGATCTCCCTCCACCGTGTAAAGTTTTGAGCAAGTAAGCACTCATACTTTAAGTTGAAAATTAAGCTACATGTGGCTAAAAGCATTTGAATAAAGGGATTCTAGTTTGGGAGAATCATGCATTAGAAGTTGCAGGTGTCAAAGTCGACTAGACAGAAGAGCAGTTTCAAACATAGGTACATTGTTTGAATCAAATCTCAAGATCTAATGAACCTTTTCAAGAGCTTTAACTTGGAGAAGGTGGATAACCCTTAGACGACAGGTTGTACAAAGGTTCATTGAAAATTTTACACATTTGATCAGTCAATGAGTGAATTAAAAGTAGCAGACTTTTTTGAATAATGATTTTCTTCACAGTAGCTAAAGTTTGATAATTTGGCATTGATCTTCCAAAATTGGTTGAGATTTTGAGTTGTTCTTGATATAGAGGTGCTCTAACATGAAGGATAACTTGTTCTTTTAGAGATTAATACTCTCTATCAGTCAAGAGATGTGATGTGTGCCAAAGAACTCAGTTTCCTACTCGTAGAGATGAAATGCCACTCAAACCCATGATGGGAGGACGTGCATTTTTGAAAATGGGGTATAGACTTTGTAGGACCCATTAACCCCCCTACAAAAGGTACTCATATGGAATACATCATAGTTGTGATCGATTATCTTACCAAATGGGTAGAGGCTAAGGCCACAAAAAAGAATGATGCACACAGGATTGCGAAATTCTGATTAGCACTCACAAATTGATGATTATGAAGTTCTTGAAGCAGGCCAGAAATCAAAATGAAGTCAAAGAATTCATGAAAGAAAGTGAAGAAATCTTAGAAATGAAGCTTGTATACATATGTACATTACAGATGAAAATTCTTGAACAATAGGTATAGATGTTCATTAGAATGAGAAGAAGTAACGTAATAGATGTGGGATGAGTCTAGAATCATATGTATATAAGTCAATAATGTAAAGAAATAAGAGAGAGAGTCATTAGAAGTCAAGAGTTCATGTGATAGATGTGTAGAGAGTCATCTTCGTGAGTTAGCATCGCATCTTTCTCTGATTTCTCTCAGCCTGATCAAGTGGATCAAGAAATCTTTTATACACATCTAATTTAGATGTTAAGCAAGATATGTTCAAAGTTTCATGGTCTAATTCCTTTCAGGTTGTGTGTATGATCAATAGGAACATGTATATGTAAAGTCTACAGATAAAGCTCTCACAATTGCGCATATTTTTGTGTCAAAGTTTTTGTATATGTAAAGTCTACAGATAAAGCTCTCATAATCGTCCAAATTTTTGTGTCAGAGTTTTTAATAGGTGAGCATTCAAAATCTAGTTAGAAGGTAAGAAAGCTATAGCTAAAAGAATTTAGCAAAATGGGACTTGTGTTGTGAGAAATCAACTTGAGAAGTTGACTATGTCAAGATTGCTTGTTCAAACAGATAGTTTCTCACATACATTTGGTCTTAATGATAAAATCAGAGTTTTAATGATTCTTTTGAAGATATAATGGATGTTATGATTGCGCAAAGATAGCGTGGACATATGAGCATCATTAGATTGAAGAAATTTGAAGATGTTTGCAGGTAATGAAGTTATTCTCTAAACCAGATTTTTGAAGAAGAAGGATCTTCACACAAAGAAGTGTTTGTGAATGATTTTGTAAATCATGATAACATTTGTGTAAAGTTTGGTCTATGATTGATATAGAAGTGTTCTTAAATCAGCATAGATCAAGCATTTGGATATTTAGAGGTCTCCATCAATGGTATCAAAGCAAAAGGTGCAATATAAAGTGAAGCAAAGAGCATTTGAAGTCCCGACTATTGCAGACATTGAAATTTCTTCTATTGCATGAGTCTCCAAGGAAAAGCAATTACCACTAGTGGACACGTGAGTATCATAACAACCAACCCAATCACTATCTGTAAAAGCATGCAAGCATGGCTGAACATCTCTGCCATAAAAGAGACCTAAGCTCAAAGTGCCTCTGAGATATCTAAACACATGTTTAACTGCTTGCCAATGCTTAGTGTCAGGGCTATGCATGAATCGAGTCAACTGGGAAACTGCATACTATATATTCGGCCTTGTGCTGCATGCATATATAAGCCCATTCCTATGTATGGAATCCATTTCTGACTGATAACACTCATCCATTGTGGATCGGCACATGCAACTTCAAAAGAAAGTGGCTCTTCATTACATGTTGTAGCAATAAGAGAATAATCCAAAAAATTACTTGATGCATGGTGAGAGCTTGATCTTGTTCTACCAAGTAAAGGTGCACTCAATTTGTTGTCCTGCAAAGTTTGTTTCAGCCACTTTGGCATAGATTGTGCACTCTTGATAGACATGCGTTCATTATGTAATACATCTTCAACATGTACATCATGTGTGGGCTGAATTTCATGCTCATTTTCAGCCATATTTTGATGCAAATGTTCAGCCATATGTGGCTGGAAATTTCCAGCAGTTTTGGCAATTTCTGGCTGAAAAATTTTGGCCATGTTTGGTTGGAAATTCTCTTCATATTCAGCACTATTTTGCTGGAATTTTTCAGCCCTTTGAACCTCAGTTGGCTTGTCTACATGGCCATAGTCAAGCGCACCATTTTGGAACAAAGGCATGAGTGTATCGAACACATCTTGTGAGCTAACTGTTGGCTATTTTTTGCATTCAAGTAGAGGGAAAACTGAATTTTCAGCAAATACCACATCTTGACTCACAATAATTGTGTTTGTCAATGGATGGTACAAATGATATCCCTTACTTTTAGCACTATAACCAACAAATATACATTTCTTTGCCTTGTCATCAAGTTTGTGACGTTGTTGTGATGGCACAAGAGCATATGCCAAACAACCAAACACATGCATATGACTAACCATAGGCTTATGACCATTCCAAGCCTCATAAGGAGTGATGAATCTCAATGCTTTTGTAGGATAGCGATTCAACACATAGTTTGCACACATGAGCGCTTCCATCCAAAACTTATGAGGAAGATGCTTTCCTTTAACCGTACATCGTGCCATTTGAAGTAGAGTTCTATTTTTATGCTCGGCAACACCATTTTGTTGAGGTGTATATGGCACCGTACATTGGTGTGAAATACCTCTTTCACGAAGAAAAGCATTAAAGTCATGTGACATGTATTCACCACCACGATCCGTGCATAGAGTCAAAACCTTTTGTGAAGAAAAATTTTCAGCCATAGCTAAAAATGCTTTGAAGCAAGAAAATGTTGAAGAATCACTCACAAATTTGACATACAGACAGACATAAAGACAAAGAAAGACAAAGAGAAGCAGAAACAAAGCATTCAGAAAATCAAGCCTTAGTGAAGGGACAAATTCACGACTGTAATATAGTTCATAGAAACTTCCAGAAATACGAGTTTTGAATCTCGGAACAAAATGTATATATATGAGGTAGAAGATCATAATACAATGAGTGAAGAAGGGAGTGGAGAGAGCGCATAGAACCAAAATAGAATAGCGCATATAGAAACTGAGGATAGTGATATAGAAGATGCCAGAGATTGCATATTTAGAGATGAATAATAGAACCTGAACTGTCGGGTATTCATCTGAGAGAGATGGTAATGAATAACTACTCAGAGTAGGAGAGTTTTCCATAGCTATGAGCAAAGTGAGGCCAAGCTTTTTTTGTACACATCTTCTCTAATAGAAAACACATGTTCATGTGGAAGTTTGAGCGCATTCTTCGTATGTGAAGAAATCTGAGTGATTTCATGTTACTGTGAAAGTTAGTTAACAATTACAATTTTCTCAGTAAATGTTTTCCGATACATCTACAAGTTAGATCTCCCAACATAGTGTAAAGTTTTTCATGAAAGATAGCTCATCTTGAAGCTAGTAGTCTCCACTATAAGTTGATCAAAAGACTTCTATGAAACGGGACAAGTACGCACAATACTGTGTCTGAAAGTAAAGACATCCAGAACTGTTGATTCCGGTAACATTATGGTGACATTCCGGTGACAGTCCGATGAAGTCCGGTGATATTTCGGTGAGTTCAAAACACAGTTTTGATATATTAAAGTGATAGAAAGTTTATCTAACAGTAAGCAAACAAAGAATTGTAAAGGTTAAAGTAAACCAGATCAGAATTGAAGCCGGGAAGAAAAGTAAAATTTCTATAAAGTAAATCTTTGGGATTTCATTAAACACAGTTGTAAAGTTTTCAGTTTCAAGAAGTTTGCTAAGCTACTGATGATTATAGAGGTGTTCTAATATCACTCTAGCTTAGTTCTTGTGGCATGGTGAATTCCACAGTTGAGCTTTAGCTAGTTAAGCTCACTTGCTGCGTCAACAAGTAGTACAAGAGCTATCAACAATATGCTTCTCATGAGGATGAGTGAACAACATGTCATCAACATACACAACAATGATCAAAAGCACATCATTAGCATGCTTAACATATAAGCTGCTCTCAGTTGGACTATTCTCAAAACCATGTGCAATCAGCTAGGCATCTATTTTTTCATACCAAACACATGGTGCTTGTTTCAAATTATATAATACCTTTTTCAACCTACACACTTGGTTTTCATGCCCTTTCTACACAAAGCCACAAGCTGAAAAACATACACTTCTTCATGCAAGTCACCATTCAAAAATGTAGTTTTGATGTCCAACTAATGTACATTCCAACCATGATGAGCTGCAAGTGCATAGATGCTACAAACAGTAGTCATTTGGCATGTAGGTTTAAAGGTGTCATCAAGATCAATGCCTCTTTCCTTTGCATAACCCTTTGCAACAAGCGTAGCCTTATACCTGTCAATTGTTCCACTTGTATACCCACTTAGTGCTAATGGCCTTCTTGCCAGGAGGCAAGTCACATAACAACAGGTACCATTTTTCATGATAGCACCATATTCTAATTGCATAGCAGCCATCCAATTTTTAGGATTTTGTGCTTCATCAAACAAAATAGGCTCATTCTCATCATAGAAACTAGAGGCAGCCATAGCGTAGCAATCTGATGCAAAAGAAGCACTATGAGAGCTTGAACGAGTATGATATGACAAAGATGAATCTAATTTGCTATCATGCAAAGTTTGCACCAGCCATTTTGCCATAGTTCTTGCCTCCTCAATATCAATTCTCTCATCAAGTGCATCATGTAAATCTGCATCAAAAATGGAATGATTTGCGTCATCATATGAAACTTGTAAAGGCTAAGAAGTTGCCTCATTAGGACTAGCACTAGAATATCCTTTTATAAAAAGAGGCAGCAACGTATCATACGTGTCTTTGGAGCTAACAAATGTCTCCTTCGCACATGAAAGTAATGGTTTAATAGCATCTTCCACAAAAACAACATCACAAATAACAAAATTGCATTTATTCTTTGGATGATACAGACGATAGCCTTTGCTTTCAAAACTATACCCAACAAAAATACATTTCACTACTTTATCATCCTATTTCTTGCAATGTTGTTCAAGCACTAATGCATATGTCAGACAACCAAAAACATGCAGGTGAGCAATAAATGGCTTGTGAACATGCCAAGCCTCACATGGAGTGATAGACTCCAATGCTTTAGTGGGACACCTCTTAAGTACATATGCTCCACACATAATAGCCTCAAGCTAGAAACTATGTGGTAAAGCATGACTCTTGACCATACATCTTGCCATCTCCATGAGCGACATGTTCCTCAGTTCAACAAATCCATTCTTTTGAGGTGTATACGACACTTTACACTGAAGTTTTATCCCACATTCAAGCAGAAATGCGTTAAAGTTAGAGGACATATATTCCCCCCTCGATTCGAACAAAGGGTGCGCATTTTATATGCTGTCATATTTTCAACCAAAACGAGAAACTGTTTGAAGCACATAAACACTTCGGACTTTGCTTTCAATGGATATACCCATGCATGCCTAGAAAAATCATCAATGAAAGTCATGAAGTAAAGATAGTTTCCAAAAGAGGGTGTCTACATAGGACCACAAACATCACTATGAACAAGCTACAATTTTTGAGTAGCTCAAACTGAACCATCTTTTGGGAATAAGGAATGCTGCATTTTGCCCAAAATATAGCCTTCACATACATTTTTAATAGGTGCCTCAAGTCAAGGCAAAGAAGACATGATTTCAGATTTCTATAGGCATAGCAAACTAGCAAAATTTAGATGACCAAAGCGTGCATGCCAAAGCTTCATATCTGACATAGCCTAAGAATCATGTATTGCACATGCTGAATCATTCACAGATTTTTCATAGTCTATGAGCTTACACAACCCATGACATAAAATGCCAAAAGCAATAATAACATCACCATTTGACAGATCATGAATTGTACATCTATCATCAACAAATTTCACAACCAAGCCAATCTTCACTAAAGCTGAAACTGATAAAATATTCTTCTTGATCCATGGCACAAATAAAGCATCTGACAATTAAAAACAACTACCATTAGTAGTAGTCATAATGATCTTACCAACTCCCATAACAAGTTAAGAGGAGTTGGTGCATGTGATAGTATTCCCTCTAGGGGCATGCTCGAGTGAAGTGAAGAAACTGCATTGCAAGGTAATATATTTGGTTGCCCCACTATCAAAGTACCAAACATCTGAGTCTACTGGAGACATAGCCTATTCATGAGAAGATGGATTGGGTCATAACTGCAAATGGTAGTAAATGCCCATTCTTCATTCTGCACAAGATCAGCAGACTGTGTTTTGGGTATAGAGGCCTCTGCAACAACCATTCTAGCCTCTTTCTTCCTTGCCTCTTTAGCAACCAGTTTTGCATAGCTCTTTATGACATGATCATTTCCTTTACAATATTTGCAAAACAATTTTTGCTTTTCTATTTTCTTCTCGTCTCTGTCATCCTTCTTTGATTGTGCAAAATTAGCAGATTTTAGCTTACTAGTAGAAGAGCTCCATTTACCTTTGCCCTTCTGACTAGCCAAGAATGCTTGATCTGCAACATGCATAATGGACCTATTATGCCTAGACTGATCTTCTTGCAATAGAATAGAGACTAAATCCTCAAATGTTAAGGCATTTGGATTGCATTTCATCATCAAATGAAGAGTAGAAGCAAAACTCTAATATGAATTGGGAAGAACATTCACAAAAGTCTACACAAGTGAACTATCATGCAAGACTTCATCAGCAAAAATCAATTGTTCCTTTAAATCTTTGATCTTATTCAGAAAATTGTCCATGGAATCTCCTTGATTTATGTGCTCACTCTCCAACTCTTTTCGGAGGTAAGCAACACGAGCCTCATTCCTTTCCTGGTATAAAGTGATAAGTGTATCCCAAGCATCCTTAGCTATTGTGCAAGAGTGAATATGAGGGATAGTGGCACGTTTGATAAACAAGGCTGTTACTCCTCACTCTTGATACAACTGTTAAAATTCCAATAAGCGACCACATAACGGGTGAAGAGAATTGCAATGGATTCCTAAGCACCGATCCAAGTGTGTGTCGGGAAGGTTCAGGTGAACCCCCCCTAAGTGGTTTTAAGTAGACATTAAAAGTTTAAAAGGCAAAGGTATGTGCAAAAGTATGTGAAGCAACGTACACAAAAACAAAAGTGTATGGTCCAAGCCAATCACTACAAGACAAAATAGGAATTCGTTGGCTGGACGATCTTGGCACATCAAGGGTCCCAAGATACTTCAGCAGTTACACTTGCAGTACGTGAATCAGAACTAAAAATCAATGCAAGGACTATTCTTGGACAAGAAAATGTAAGCAAGACTAAGCAGAGAGAGAGCATAGTCTAAGCTAAGAAAGAGAGAGAAGTGCAAGAGACACACAGTGCGCGATGCAAAGAAGTGAAGTGCAAGGTGTGCATGAAGAGTGACCAAGGGAGTGTGCAGAGAAGTGCTAAGCTATTCACCCCAAGGATCCCATAGTCTCCTTGAAGCTGTGTGCGTGCCGACAAAAAGTGTCCAACCCTCCACCTTATTGGAAGCTTGGTGCAAGGTGTGCACAAGTGCAAGCTTGGAGAAGGTGGAGGTCTGGTGTAGAGAAGGCCGGCAGCAACAAGACCCTTGGGTATTTGGTAATTTGTGATTGTGCGCCCTGTGGGATTTTTCACAAAAGCATTGGGTTGTATTATTGGCTTGTATTGTGCATCACCATTGTATTTGTCTTCTTATAATCAATCGATAGAGGCTTCCAGTGTGTATCTTTCTTCTTGTCTTTCCCTTTTCTCCTACAAACACTCAAATCCCTTCTTGTCCAAGAATCCCCCAACAAAATTTGACACGCCTAGTGGGACCCCAAGGAGATTTGAGCATAGGAGATTCCAAGTGCAAAGTGTAGAAGAAGTCAAGTGTCGACAGTACTACAGTGCTCCTTCATTGAGCAACCTGGTCCCAAACATTGAGGGTCACCTGCAAGCAAACAAGAAGGAAGGCTATTAGAATATCCTCTAGTCCACTTTTGTCAATTTCATCAGTAAAGAGCATGGCAGGACATGTAGACTTGGAAACCCTACTATCAAGATTAAATATAAAATTTCCTTCTTTCAAAGGCTTAGCTCAGGAAGATCCCGATGAGCATATTAGAAGATTTTTAGCTCTATGCAAAACTAGGGGCTTAATGGCAAGAGAGGATGCCTTTTTGATACTCTTCCCTGCCATATTATAAGGATTAGCAGATACATGGTTCAGCCAGTTTGTTGAGAACCATTTTACAACTTGGGAATTAATGAAAGATACATTTAGGACTCAATTCCAGCATGGAAATACTACAGAGATCATTATAGAGGAACTAGAAAATTTGAGATTGGGTCCAGGTGAAAAGTTCCCAGAGTTCGTGACTAGGGCCAAGGCACTAATGGCTAAATTGCCAGATCCACCACATGGTTTTTATGTTAAGAAATGGTTGGCTAAGCCACTTCCAGTGACCACCCAATGTAAAATAAAGGAATTAGTGTTGCCCACAGCCTCCATAGAGGAGTTCATCAACACAGCTACACGACTCGAACAGATAAGACAACAGTATGGAGCAACTTCTTCTCAACTACCCTATTCTACAGAAATGGAGGATCCAATGATCCAGTTAAGGAGAGAGTTGGAGGGCTTAACAAGGAATAATCCCCTCAAAGAGGAGGAGAATGTTGTTACTCAGTTGAGGAGGGAGATTGAGGCATTAAAGCTCCAAAAGGAGGAGGAAGCTCAAGCAGAGGAATTGGCTCAGCTGCGACAAGAGTTACAAGAGCTCAAAGGGGGTGGCAGCAAGAGTGGACTTTGGTGTACCATGTGCAGAAAGCAAGGTCATATAGTAAGTGAATGTCCTCTGTTCAGTGTGACTTGCCAACTATGCAGAAAAGCTGGTCATGAGGCCCAGGAATGCCAATCAAGAGAAATGTCTGCAACAACATATTGGACACAAGGAGGACCCCTACCACCAGCAAATGTGATGGTGGATGCACCCAATCAAGGTAACAATTATAACCCTAGACTGAGGAATAACTTCGGAAATGGGCCTAGAAGGCCAATTATTTGTTTCAGATGTGGAGAATGTGGGCATTACCAAAGTAGGTGCACTCTACCAGAAAATGCCCCTCCTTGCAGGAACTGCCCAGAGGCCAGAGACCACTATACTAATTGTTGTCCTAAGAATCAAGCATCTTCATCTGGGCCCCACATTCAAATGATTTTTGTATGTAAAGAAGAAATAATAGATCAAGTCAATGTGCCATCTCCATCTACTAGGGTGGTGCAGTTAGAAGAAATTGAATCTTTTACAGTACAGACAAGGAGCAAAGCAAAGGCTCAAGTAGATATGGGTCAAGAATCAAGAATTAATGACTTGCACAAAGACAAAGAGACATCTGCAGACAAGGCCACCACATGTGCAAACACAAGGCAAAAAGGAGATCTCATATGTACGAGTGATGCCATTGGGCATGCATTCAACAGGGCTCATGAGGAGTTTGATAAGTCCATTGGAGCCCATAATCTTAATGAATTGGAAGCTTCACGACTACTCAAGTCCATGAAAAAGGAGGTTAGTATTTTGGATTTAATAAAGATGGATGGGAAATTCAGATCATAACTTTTGCAAATAATTGATGAGGCTTCCACAACAAGTTTAGTGGCCAAGGCTGCTATCACGCATAAAGGTAAAATTGTAGGGGAAGCACCCCTCACAGATTACAAGAGCCCTCGGCTCACAGTCTATATCAAAGGTCATGAATTTTAAGGAGTTATTGTGGATGGTGGTTCTGGCATTAATTTGATGCCTGAACATACCATGAAAAAGATTGGATTACAACCTTCAAGACCTCCAAATTTCACTGTAACACTAGCAGACCAAAGCAGAGTAAGACCTATGGGAGTGGTCCTTGGACTCCCAATCAAGATTCAAGGTACATTTTTGATTTGGATTTTGTTGTTTTAAGGCTGCCACAGGTAGAAGGAAGTTTCCCCCTGCTAATTGGGAGACCTTGGTTAAGGCATGCCAATGTGCTGCATGATTGGGGCAAGGACACAATGTGGGTAAAGCAACAAGGAAAAGAGTTGCAGCAGATAATCTTAGAAGAAGGACCAGACAATCAGAGAAATTACAGCATGATGCAGACAATTGGTATTTTTATGGAAGAAGAATTTTTGGATAAACCCAAGGTAGATTTACTTGAAGAAGCCAATTTATATGAAGAAGAAAACATGTTGGCTTGGCTTCACGTGGAAGACACATCTACTTGCTATGGGATTTTTCCAAACTCAGGAAGAGAGGGAGCAGATGAAGAAAAAGAGGTAATAATTCAAGTAGCTGGGCTGGGAGAGCAAGTAAAAGACCACAGAAAGGGAAAGAAATCTCCTTTATACAACCATTTATAGGAAGCTAATTTTGTGGATTGCAACCAAAAGGAAGGTTCAGAGTTAAAAGGTAAGACTAAGAACATAGAAGAGGATTCATTACCACTTCATGAGATCCCTCTAGGATGGATTTGAGAGGAAGAAGTGCAACTAGACATCCATGATGCTCCTGCTTATGATACCGTGGCTATGTGGGACAATGTAACTAAGGATGCGACTCAAGAAGGACTAGATAGCATTGTGAATAGGCATCCAGTGAAGTAGGTTCAGTTGGGCAATGGGGATTAGCCGTGTCCCATTTTCCTAGCCACACGGATGGGGAATCATCCGGAGGTGCTCTTAAAGGTAACATATATTATGAAGTCATTTGCAGACATTTTTGCTTGGCACTATAAGGATTTAGGAGTACCACCTAGTTATGGAGAGCACAGAATCTCTCTCATTGAAGGAGCAAAACCAATGAGAGGTAAGAGTTATAAGTTGAATCCTAAATATGCTAAAGCTGTTTATTTGGAAATTCAAAAAATGGAAGATGTAGGAATTATCATCCGTGTAGAGCATTCAGAGTGGCTATCTCCTATGGTAATTGTTCCAAAGAAAAACACTAACAAGATGAGAATATGTGTGGACTTTAGAGCATTGAACAAGGTCACAATCCCAGATGGATTTCCAATGCCATTTGCTGAACAGGTCATAGAAGAAGTAGCTGGGCATACTCTTTATAGCTTCATGGATGGATTCAGTGGATATAATCAAATATCCATCCACCCTGGGGATCGAGAGAAGACTACATTCATTACCCCTTGGGGAGCTTATATATATTAAAGATGCCATTTGGATTGAGAAATGCTCCAGCTACCTTCAACCGAACAGTTAATCTCATTTTTGGACCATTGCTACTAGAGTCTCTCAGAATTTTCTGTTGGTATATTTAGGTAGTGATGTGTGTGAACACACTAGGACCGCCCGGGCACTTTTTTCCCTCTTTAGGAGGTTTTTTTTCCCTCGGCTTGTATATATGCCTATTGCCCTAATGGGCTACTTATCTTTGTACATTCTCTAGTAATACATTCAGTATTGTGTGTTGTGCTCCAAGCTTCTTCTTCTTCCTTGTGCTGTTCGCGTGCTTCCGCAGACATCTAACTCCAAGAATTGGTATCAGAGCAGGTCGTCGCTTCATCTAGGGCGCTGTCGACACTCCTCCGTTTGCAGTCTCAGAATCGTACAAATTTTGGTGAGCATACTCAGGGTGTTTCCGAGATCAAAACTACTTCGCTCTGTGGTGCCGAAATCGCGATCTGAGCTCGTTTCGGCCTCCGAACGCACTATCGCAGCACTTGTGTAGGCTATTTTGTCTTTTTATGCCAAAGGTATATACCACTTTCTGTTCGCCAGTTTAAGCGTCTCGAAGTCTGTTACAGGTCTAGCAGAATTTGTCTGGGCAGTTCTGTTCAACTTTTTGAGATACAGTCAATTTTTTGCATCAAGATATTTTAGTCACCGGCCATGGCTGAAAGCAGTGATGTATTCTGTATGTTAGCTGTTGAGGATAAGTTGGATGGTACCAGCTACCCATTATGGGCTTATATGATGCGACATGTATTGGTTGCAAAAAGGATTGTGGAACATTGTGCAGGGTGTTGAAAGACGTCCTCTTACACCTGTAATAACAGGTACTACGAATACAGGTGCTGGAGCTGATGAAGATGGTGTCGAAGATGATATTGTGCAGATTCCTGTTCGTGCTGTTGTTTCTACTGCACCTACTGCAGAGCAGATTCGTTGGGATGGGAGAGATGCCCAGGCACATGCATTGATAGCTTTGTTTGTCAAACGTGCCATTATTCCTCACATTCGCTCTTGCAGAACAACTAGGGATGCTTGGGATACACTAACCACATTGTACCAAGCTAGGAATGAGGCTCATGTTTCTTACCTCCGAAAATAGTTGGAGAGTGAGCACATGAATGAAGGTGATTCTATGGACAGTTTCCTAACAAAGATCAAAGATTTGAAGGAACAGTTGATTTCTGATGATGAGGTTATACCAGATAGCTCACTTGTGCAGACCGTTCTGAATGGTCTTCCTGATTCATATTAGAGTTTTGCTTCTACTCTTCGGTTGATGATGAAAGGCAATCCGAATGCCTTATCATTTGAGGATTTAGTTTCTATTCTGTTGGAGGAAGATCAGTCCAGACAGAACAGGTCCATTATGCGTGTTGCAGATCAAGCTTTCTTGGCTAGTCAGAAAGGCAAAGGAAAATGGAGCTCTTCTACTAGTAAGCAGAAATCTGCAAATGTTGCACATTCGAAGAACCAGGATAAAGATGAGAAGAAATCAGAAAAGCAGAAAATATTTTGCAAGTAATTTAAAGGGAATGATCATATCATAAAGAACTGTCCAAAATTGGCTGCAAAAGAGGCAAAGAAAAAGGAGGCTGAAATGGTTGTTGCAGAAGCCTCTACACCAAAAATAGAGTCTGCTAATCTTGTGCAAGAAGAAGATGATGGAGAGTGTTAATCTCCAAAAGAACAAGCTATCCTTGGTATTAGACCACCTCTAGACCAAGAATAACTTTAGACTCCACATAACTTTGGAAACATACTCACACATTACCAAGATTTGACTAACTGTGAAGAAATCACTTTTCTGAAAAAGTCTGCTGGAGATTAATCACTCATTGACTAATCAATTCTGTAAAGTTTTGATAAAACTTTGCACAACACTTTGCCTTGAGATTGCGCAATTTTACCAAGTTAAATTTCTCAAAATGACTGAGTACACACTGAGAAATGTGTGAAACACTTTACCTATGTCTGAAACAGCTTCTCTGCAATAGCGACTTTGACACCTGCAACTTCTTAACACTGGTTCTCCCAAAGTAAATCCCGTTTGATCAAGATCTTTTAGCCATAGATGGCTTACCTTCTAACTTAGATTTTGAGCCCTCACTTGTGTAAAACTTTACACTGTGGACTGAACAATGACCATTTCTCTGAAGATGAAATCTGCGCCAGTTTTGACGACTCTTAGAACATTTTCACATATGAATGTTCCTAAACAAAATTCTCTCAGCCTGATTGCAATTAACCTCTCAAATTCTAGCCATAGATAGATTAGCTATGGAATTAGATACGTGCAGAAGGATTTCTCAAAAGATTAGACACCGAAGGAGCAGACAGCAAAATATCGGGCACAAGATTTTTCGATTTCTCAGAAAAATTACATCTAAGTGAGAATAGACAATTCACTCACTCTTCATGTGTCTAATGACACTTATTACAACTGATTTCTCTCTACCTATTCTCTATTCTTCTTCTGCTCTATTTGCCCCGACATTTTCCAACATATTTATAGATGAATATATACAAGTGTATGACTAGACAAAAGTATAAGTCAGCTAATGTACATATGTGTACACATCTTTGGATTCCTGAAAAAATATCCTTCCTTCAACCTTCTGAATTTATTCTCCTCTTGACTCCTTGACTTCATTTCTTCATAATCCTTCAATTGATGATTGTCATGCACCAACAGCTCCCCCTCAATCATTAATTGAGGTTCTTCTCTATCTTCTTAATTCCTGCCATATCCTTGAATCTTTGTAACTTTGGTCCATCTAGACTTTTTGTCATCATATCTGCAAGTTGATCTTTTGTAGGAGTGTGTATGACTTCAATCTCCTTCTCAATGACCTTCTCTCTCAGAAAATGATATTGTATTTCAATATGCTTAGTTCTAGCATGAAACACAGGATTAGCTGCCAAATATAAAGAACTCATATTGTCTCCACAAACAATAGGAGTACTTTGAACAACATCAAAAACTTTCATAAGTGTCTTTAGCCAAATTACCTCCTTTGCAGCTTCTACCATACCTTTATATTCTGCCTCTATGGATGACAAAGCAACTGTATGTTGCTTCTTAGAACACCATGAAATCAATTTGTCTCCTACATAGCACAAGTATCCATGTGTTGATCTTCTATCATCCACATTACCTGCCCAATCTGCATCACTATATATCTTCACTCTTGTATCAGAAGTAAATCCATAGTACAACCCTTCTCTGAGTGTACCCTTGATGTACCTAAGTACTCTTTGTCCTGCAATCCAATGTTCCTTTCTAGGACAATGCATAAATTGTGAAAGCACACCAACTGCATATGACAAATCAGGCCTTGTCAATGTAGCATAAATCAAGCTACCAACCAAACTTTGATAGAGTTTCATATCTCTGAACTCTTCTCCTCCAAACCTAGACAATTTATGGTTCACTTCCAAAGGTGTAGGTGCAACCTTGCAATCTTCCATTTTAAATTTGGTTAGCAAATTTTTAAGATACCTTTCTTGGGTCACATATACTCCATGTTGAGTATAAGAAATCTCCATTCCCAAGAAGAATGATAAGTTCCCCAAATCACTGATTTTGAACTCTTTCTCCATCTGCTTCTTGATCATTTGTATTCCTTTATCATCTGTTCCTGTAAGTATTATGTCATCAACATAAATACACACATAAATGAATCCATCTTCACTTGCTTTGACTAGCAAGCTACTATCTGCCTTTGATGCTTGAAATCCAAGATCATTCAAGAATTTTACAAGCCTATAATTCCATGCCCTTGGGGCCTGCTTTAATCCATACAAAGCTCTCTTGAGCTTACACACATAATTTGGATTCACTTGATCCTTGAACCCATCTGGTTGCTCCATGTAAACTTCATCTGAAATATAACCATTCAAAAAAGCATTTTTAACATCTAATTGAGACAACTTCCAACCTTTGCAAGCAGCAATTGCTATGAGAGTTCTGATTGTTGTCATCTTTGCCACAGGACTATAGGTCTCATCATAGTCCACTCCATATGTCTGTGAATACCCTTTCACAACAAGTCTAGCTTTGTATCTAGACACACTTCCATCTGCAAATCTTTTGGTTTTATAAACCCACTTACATCCAATAATTTTCTGACTATTAGGTTTAGGAACCAAATCCCAAGTCTGATTCTCTATCAATGCATCATACTCCTCTTGCATGGCTTCTTCCCAATTTCTCTTGCCTTTGGCTTCATCATATGTAGATGGATCTTCATCTGCTTTTACGAAATAGGCATAATCTTTAGTAGTCAAGAATGAAGTGTCATAGCTATACCTTGTAGGTTGCCATTTGTGCCTAGATGACCTCCTAACTTCTGCACTTCTTGAAGTCTCTGGTTCATCACATTCTGGATCAAACCTTGGCCTCTCTTCAACTTCAACCTGTACTTCATTGTTCTCACTTTCATCAAGTAATTGAATCTTTGCTTTACCTTTTCTTTGATCCACTACTTCTTCATCATCTGCATGTACATTATATTTACCTGCATACCAAGTACCTTGCTCATCAAATGTAACATCCTTGGATACAAGGAATTGCTTTGTGGATGGACTCCACAACCTGTATCCCATTTGCTTATCATCATAACCAATGAATACATACTTTTCTGCCTTAGGCTCCAACTTATGCCTCAATTGAGATGGCACATATGCATATGCCAAACATCCAAATATTCTGCAATGATCCAAGGTAGGTTTCTTACCCCACCAAGCCTCATATGGTGTCATACCTTGCAAAGCTTTACAAGGCAATCTATTAACCAAATAAGTAGCTGTATTAACAGCCTCTGCCCACAAATAATTTGGACAATTCTTCTCTTTCATCATGGACCTTGCAAACTCAACAAGAGTCCTATTTCTTCTTTCTGCTACCCCATTTTGTTGAGGAGAGTACCTGCAAGTAACTTCTCTCTTTATACCTGCATTCCATAAGTAATCATTGAATTCATTTGAAAAATACTCTCCCCCTCCATCTGACCTTAGTCTCTTCAATTTTTGACCTGTAATCCTTTCTGCATATGTATGATAGTGTTTAAATGTATTAAACACTTCTGACTTTTCTTTAATCACATAAATTGTGATCCACCTGGTAGCATCATCAACATATATGACATAATATCTTGAACCATTTATACTAAAGTCCTTTGAAGGACCCCACACATTTGTATGCACCAATTCAAGTCTTTCTGAATACATAAACCCATGCTTGGAATAGGATTGCTTGTGAGCCTTACCTAATTGACATGCCTCACATCTGTATGTCATGTGTTGACCTGCAATGTTAGGCAACCCAAGCACTGAATCATTGTTAATCATTTCTTTAATACCTCTTTCATTAAAGTGTCCAAGTCTTTTGTGCCAAAGATCCAATTCTGACACCTTCTGCTCTCCATATGTGAACATAGCATGTCCAACATTTCCTTGTACCTTCAATGTGAAGAGCCTTCCTTCTTTCTTTCCTGCAATAACTTGTTTATACCCTTGACTAGGGTCTTCAACATAAACTCCATCATTGGTGAACCTTACCTCATATCCTTTTTCCACAATTTGACCTACACTGATCAAATTCTTTGGGATTGTGGGAACATAAAGTACCTTACTCAGAAGAGTGCTCCCATCCTTAGCTTTGACTGAACCAATTGACTTTACCTTATGCTTTGTATTATCACCTGTCTGAACTGTATGATTAATTGCATTATGATCTAGGTCAGTCATCAAAGCAATATTTCCACTTAAATGATTACTACATCCTGAATCAATATAGAACACTCTCATGTCCTCATGTGAGGTTTCACATGTATTCATAATGAGAGTCGAGTCCTCCTTCTGATCTGATGCATAGTTGTAGTAGGTGTTATTATAGGATTGGTTTTGGAAGTTTCTTCCTCCACCTCTTCCAAAAGAATTCCTACCACCTCTACCTCTGAAGTTTCCTCTCTGAAATCTACCACCTCTTGCTCTTTGATTAAAGTTCTGATAATTACCATTGTTTTGATTATTATGCCAACAATCATGAGATAGATGATTGGTCTTACCACATATCCAACAAGCTCTTGCATTATCTTTGTTGTTTCTGCCTCTTCCTCTACTTCTGCCATTTCCTTTTCCTCTCATGAAATTTGCTTGGTTTGAAGTACCTTCTTCTTCACCTGATTGTTGCTTCCCTTTGTTAACTTTCTTCTTGTCTTTAGAATACATTGCATGACCTGCACTCTTATCAACATCTTCTTTGATATCATTCTCAAAAGTTAGCATATGACCTAACAATTGATTCAAATCAGGAGTAAAGTGATCTAATGAAAGTTCTGTAGATAAAATGAAAGGCTTCCACTTCTCATCTCCTCTTAGCCCTGTGAGTATTCGTCTTACCAATTTGTCTTCTTCAATATCTTCATCCACTGCACCTAAAGAATCTGCAATGTCCTTCATCTTTGTCACATAATCAGAGATTGACTCTGAGGCCTTCTTCTTGAAGGTAGTAAATTCTGCCCATAGTGAAGCCTTCCTTGATTTGGTTGTGTTTTGGAAATGCTCCTCCAAAGCATTCCAAATGTCACATGCACTTTCAAGTCCTCTAATGTGAGGAAGCAAATAGTCATTGACTGCCATGTAGATTATGCTCCTTGCTTGAGCATCCTTCTTCATCCAATTCTTTAGATCTGACAATTCTTCCCTAGTTGGAACACTAGGATCTCTGAATTTAGTCTTCTCTTCTTCACCTGTAATGTAGGCTATCAAATCTTTGCTCATTAGATGAGCTTCCATCCTCATAGACCATGCAGGATAGTTCTCTCTATCCAACTTTTCAATTTGGAGACTATCTCCCATTCTTGCTTCACCTGTAGTCTCAAAACTTTAGACTTTACAAGGAATAAATGTACCTTTACTTCGAGACTTGCTTCTTCTGATCCTTTTGATAGCTTCAATGTCTTTACTGAAAGAACTTGGAGAAGCTTGTCGAAGGTAGAAAAGTGCGTTTCGAAGCGATGAAGTTTGGTCAAGCCAACCGGCACAAGACCAGCCCTTGAGCTTTTGGAGACTCAAATAGACCTTATAGGCATGCTATAAGTGCAAAGAAACACACTATGTACCTTGGAGCATCAAGGAGAATGAGTCGATACAAAACAGATAGGTTCGCGGGTCGACTAGCTCAAAAAACTTACTATCTTTGGAAGAGACAATGAACTTCAAATGCCCATAGCGACCAGCGTGATTACAATTAGAAAAAATCCTTTTATGGGAGTGATACACATAGGGTTGAGTGTATGAAATGCACAAAAGTATAAGGAATAAGCAAAATATGCTATAGGAATGAATGCGACATTCACCGGTGGTACTTCCTATTTTTCAGGAATACACAGAGATTGACCCCGAGGCAGAAAACCTGAGATTTCTCCAAATCTGCTGAACCAAATGCTTTGAAAATTTACAGGCATAAACTAGACACTGATACCTTTCCAATGAGTCCTCTTGCACTCAATTTGGAGCTCTGAGGAGAGAGCAGCAGCCTCTGCAAGATTACTGTTGGCGAAGAAGATGATGCAGAAAATTGAAGGAGCAAGACAATGATGGTCACAAGTGTATGTATATTGCTTCCATGTAATGTACAAGTGATTTCAACTCCTTATATAGCCTCTAGGAGTGTTCCATGACTTTTACAACTTGAATTTGAATTCAAATGAAGGTGGGAATGGTTGTTGGAGGGAATCAATTCACTTCCCTACAATCTAGGAAAAGTGAAGATCTTGATTGATCTACTTTTAGGTGATTGGTTGCTTGATTGAATGCAACTTCAACCACCAAAATTTCGTGGGATTTTGGCCCCATATTTGTACTTTACATGTGTACAACTCAAGGCTTTTACAACGGTAAATGAGCCATCAAAATATTCTCAAAAAATACAATAAATGAGCATATGAAAAAGAATTCTCCAACGGATATTCTTTCGACGCGATAGCCTTTGATGTAGATCAAATCCACCTCAAGCATAGTGTAAGCTTGATGTTCCAACAGCTCCCCCTCAAGCTAAAGTATGCTTGAGTCTTCATTCTCTGATAGGTTGAATACCTGCCATAGCTTTGAATCTACAAAGCTTTATTCCATCAAGTGCCTTTGTCATCATATCTGCTACTTGCTTTTCAGTCGGAACAAAAGAAATGTCAATCTCCTTTGCCATGAGCTTCTCCCTGATGAAGTGGTAATGGACTTCTATGTGCTTGGTTCTCGCATGAAAAATAGGATTTGCCGCTAGATGCATGGAACTTACATTATCTCCAAATATGTGAGGTTTGGAACTCACAAGTCCCAAATCTGTATACAATGCTTTTAACCATATTGCCTTTTGAGTTGCTATGGTCAAGCCTCTGTACTCTGCTTCAGTTGAGGATAAAGCAACTGTTGGTTGCTTCTTGGAACTCCATGACACTAGCTTCGAACCTGCAAATGCTAAGTAACCAGATGTACTTTTTCTATCATCCTTAGCTCCTACCCAATCTGCATCTGAGTAGATTTTGATATCCAAATCGGAAGAGTAAGGATAGAATATACCTTCGTTGATTGTACCTTTGAGATACTTAGGTACTCTCTTAGCCGCATCCATGTGTGGTCTTCTCGGTGAGTGCATGAACTGACTAAGCACTCCCACACTATATGAGATGTCTTCCCTTGTGTGAGTAGCATATATCAAGCTACCTACCAAGCTTTGATACTCTTTAATGTCTTCAATTTTCTCACCTTCATAAACACTAAGTTTATGATTCATCTCCAAAGGTGTACCTGCAGGTTTAGTGTTCTCCATTTTGAACTTGAGAAGAAGATCCTGAATGTATCTTCTTTGAGTCAAATACATTCCTTCGTCTGTATATATCACCTGCATACCTAGGAAATATGTGAGCTCACCTAGGTCACTGATTTTGAACTCCTCTTGCATGTGTCTCTTGATCCTTTGAATGCCATTTAGATCATCACCTGTCACAATAATATCATCTACATATACACATAGATAGATAACCTCATTGTGATCCCTTTTGATGAATAGAGAAGGATCGGAGCTGCTAGCTTTGAACCCTTGGTCTTGAAGATATGTAACCAACCTGTAATTCCAAGCTCTTGGAGCTTGTTTCAATCCATACAATGCTTTCTTAAGTCTGCAAACATAAGATGGATGATTAGGGTTTTCAAAACCTGGTGGTTGTGACATGTATACCTCTTCACTTATCCAACCATTTAAGAATGCATTTTTCACATCAAGTTGGAGGAGTCTCCAATTCCTTGCAGCAGCTACACTTATCAATGTCCTGATTGTAGTCATCTTTGCAACTGGTGAGAATGTTTCCTCATAGTCTATACCATGAGTTTGTGAGCATCCTTTGGCAACTAATCTTGCCTTGTACCTGCAAACTGATCCATCTGAATTTCTTTTAACTTTATATACCCATCGGCAACCAATTACCTTTTGATTCGGTGACATTGGAACCAAATCCCAAGTGTCCATTTCCTTCAATGCATCTATCTCTTCGTTCATGGCCTTTTCCCAATTAGGGTTTCCCTTTGCCTCTTCATAGGTTGAGGGTTCCTCTGAAATAGAGTCTTTTGCCAAGTAGATTGAATGCTTTGTAACAAATGTGGAATCATATCCATACCTTTCTGGTTGTTTCTTCTCTCTCGCTGATCTTCTAGGTGCTTGTTTGGAGCATTCTCCAACCTCTTGCATCTTTGCTTTGCCTCTTGACTTCCATAGCTTGTAATCCCTTTCTCTTTCATCTTGGTCATCGTCTGTATCACTTCTTGGATCCTGGACCTGTGTATCATGCTTCCTTCCTAATTGATGAGAGTCAGAATCAAGATAATATGGCAGTGTTACCTTTTGTTTGTCTTCATCATACCAAGACCTGTGTTCTTCAAACACAACATCTCTACTTGTAGTGAATTGCTTGGTTGAAGGATTGAAGAACCTGTAACCCATCTGAGTTGAATCATATCCAATAAACACTGCCTTTGTTGCCCTTTCATCCAGCTTACCTCTTATTTGTGATGGTACATGAACATAAGCTAAACAACCAAAAACCTTGCAATGTCCAAGACTAGGTTTTCTTCCATGCCATGCTTCATAAGGAGTCATACCTTGAAGTGATTTGGATGGTAGTCGATTGACAAGGTACACTGCAGTTGAAATAGCTTCTGCCCATAGATAATGTGGCAACTTCTTCTCTTCAAGCATTGTTCGGGCTGATCCAACCAATGTCTTGTTTCTCCTCTCTGCAATTCCATTTAGTTGAGGAGAGTACCTGGTAGTCACTTCCCTTTTGATACCTTTATCCTGCAAGAACTCATCAAAATCTTTGGAGAAGTATTCTCCCCCTCCATCAGATCTGAGCTTCTTTAGTGATCTACCTGTATGATTCTCCACATGTGCAAGATACTTCTTGAAGCAATCAAACACTTCATTCTTACTCTTGATAAAGTATAGAACAGTCCACCTACTATGGTCGTCAATAAATGAGACATAATACCTTGATCCTGCCAATGAAGGTTCTTGACTTGGTCCCCATACATCTGTGTGTACTAAGTCCAATAAGTTGTTGTGGATGTAGCCTTTGTGGTTGAATGGTTGTCTTTGTGCCTTCCCAATCTGACATGCATCACACCTGTTGATCATGTGTTGCTTTGATATGTTCGGCAGTCCTAGAACACTTTGATCCCTGCATATATCCTTCAAGGTTCTTTCATTCACATGAGCAAGTCTCTTATGCCACACTTCAAGCTCACTTAGGGTTTGAGACCCAAAGTTGAATAGAGCTATGTTCCTGGTATCTCCTACTTCAAAAGTAAAGAGCCTACCATGCTTCTCACCTCGGGCTATCTTCTTGAAGCCTTGACATGGATCTTCCACAAAAGCTCCATGTTGGGTGAACCTAACTTGCAAGCCTTTTTCAACTATTTGGCCTACACTTATTAGGTTTTTAGTGATAGTGGGTACATAGAGAACCTTACTCAGAATGTTTGTCCTGCCATTGGAAGCTTTGACATTACCAATCTTCTCCACATTATGCTTCGTGTCATCCCCTGTTTGCACTTCATGTCTATGCTTTGGACTTTCCAAGTCAGATAGAAGAGCAATGTTGCCTGCAACATGATTCGAGCATCCTGAATCTATGTAGAACAAATGATCATCTTCTTTACCTTCTTTGTGGCTTAGGTTCATAAGAAGTAATGAGTCTTCATGTGGTTGATCTTCTGAATAATTGTTGTAGTCCCTTCTATTATAGCTTCTATTGTTGTTGTTGAAGTTGTGTCCACCTCTGCCTCTATTGCCGCCATATCCACCTCTTCCACTTCCTTTCTGGGTCTTCCCATTGAACCAGCAGTTCTGAGTGGTGTGGTTGGTCTTATCGCATATGTCACAAGGTTGAACATTCTGACCTTTGGCTTTGTCTTGCTTTGGTCCTTTCTTCTTCCCTTTCCACTTGCTCTTGCTTGCGAAGTTGGCTTGGGAAGTCTCTTCTTCGTCTTCTTCCTTCTTCTTGCCTTTCTGCTTCTTATCCTTCTTATCTGCATATAGAGCACTCGTTGAATTACCATGATAAGAGTTACCTTCCTTTATGCTATTGTTGGCTTCTTGATTGAAGAGTTGTCCAAGAAAGATGTTGAAGTCTGGAGTTTGCACATCCATGATGAGATCGTAAGCCGTCGTGAAGGATTGCCATTGCTTATCACTTCGAATGCCGTTGAGAATTTGCCTCATGATGACCTCTTCTTCAATCAGCTCTCCAATGGATGCTAACTGATCCGCAACCTCCTTGACCTTGGTAACAAACTCTGTGATGGTTTGTTTAGGTGTCTTCTTCATTTGGTTGAACTCGTTCCAAAGATGATTCTTTCTTGCTTTGGTACTAGCAGAAAAGAAAGTCTCCAGGGCATCCCAAGTCTCTTGAGATGTCTTGCATCCTCTAATATGTGGTAATAGAAAGTCAGAGATAGAGTTTAGTATGTACGACCTTGCTTGAGCATCCCTTGCGCACCAAAGTGTGAGCTTATCTGTCTCCTCTTGTGTAGGTCCTCCTTTGGATCTTGGAATAGGCATAGCTTCATCACCTGCTACAATTCCATAAAGATTTCTACCTTGCAAGTAGGCCTCCATTCTGATTTGCCAAGCCGCGTAGTTGTGTCGATCAAGCTTCTCGATCATTGAGGGAAAGCCATCACCCATCTTGAACTAGCTCTGATACCACTGAAAGAACTTGGAGAAGCTTGTCGAAGGTAGAAAAGTGTGTTTCGAAGCGATGAAGTTTGGTCAAGCCAACCGGCACAAGACCAGCCCTTGAGCTTTTGGAGACTCAAATAGACCTTATAGGCATGCTATAAGTGCAAAGAAACACACTATGTACCTTGGAGCATCAAGGAGAATGAGTCGATACAAAACAGATAGGTTCGCGGGTCGACTAGCTCAAAAAACTTACTATCTTTGGAAGAGACAATGAACTTCAAATGCCCATAGCGACCAGCGTGATTACAATTAGAAAAAATCCTTTTATGGGAGTGATACACATAGGGTTGAGTGTATGAAATGCACAAAAGTATAAGGAATAAGCAAAATATGCTATAGGAATGAATGCGACATTCACCGGTGGTACTTCCTATTTTTCAGGAATACGCAGAGATTGACCCCGAGGCAGAAAAACTGAGATTTCTCCAAATCTGCTGAACTAAATGCTTTGAAAATTTACAGGCATAAACTAGACACTGATACCTTTCCAATGAGTCCTCTTGCACTCAATTTAAAGCTCTGAGGAGAGAGCAGCAGCCTCTGCAAGATTACTGTTGGCGAAGAAGATGATGCAGAAAATTGAAGGAGCAAGACAATGATGGTCACAAGTGTATGTATATTGCTTCCATGTAATGTACAAGTGATTTCAACTCCTTATATAGCCTCTAGGAGTGTTCCACGACTTTTAAAACTTGAATTTGAATTCAAATGAAGGTGGGAATGGTTGTTGGAGGGAATCAATTCACTTCCCTACAATCTAGGAAAAGTGAAGATCTTGATTGATCTACTTTTAGGTGATTGGTTGCTTGATTGAATGCAACTTCAACATCCAAAATTTCATGGGATTTTGGCCCTATATTTGTACCTTTACATGTGCACAACTCAAGGCTTTTACAACGGTAAATGAGCCATCAAAATATTCTCAAAAAATACAATAAATGAGCATATGAAAAAGAATTCTCCAACGGATATTCTTTCGACGCGATAGCCTTTGATGTAGATCAAATCCACCTCAAGCATAGTGTAAGCTTGATGTTCCAACATTTACCTTCAAGTTTTCTTCAACCTTTATCCTTTTGCACCTTCAAGATGTAAAGATTTGTATTTCTGCAGTAGTCGGAGTCTTCTTCACTTCAATTTTGACACAACCTGCTCTGATACCACTGATGGAGAGTGTTAATCTCCAAAAGAACAAGCTATCCTTGGTATTAGACCACCTCTAGACCAAGAATAACTTTAGACTCCACATAACTTTGGAAACATACTCACACATTACCAAGATTTGACTAACTGTGAAGAAATCACTTTTCTGAAAAAGTCTGCTGCAGATTAATCACTCATTGACTAATCAATTCTGTAAAGTTTTTGATAAAACTTTGCACAACACTTCGCCTTGAGATTGCGCAATTTTACCAAGTTAAATTTCTCAAAATGACTGAGTACACACTGAGAAATGTGTGAAACACTTTACCTATGTCTGAAACAGCTTCTCTGCAATAGCGACTTTGACACCTGCAACTTCTTAACACTGGTTCTCCCAAAGTAAATCCCGTTTGATCAAGATCTTTTAGCCATAGATGGCTTACCTTCTAACTTAGATTTGAGCCCTCACTTGTGTAAAACTTTACACTGTGGACTGAGCAATGACCATTTCTCTGAAGATGAAATCTGCGCCAGTTTTGACGACTCTTAGAACATTTTCACATATGAATGTTCCTAAACAAAATTCTCTCAGCCTGATTGCAATTAACCTCTCAAATTCTAGCCATAGATAGATTAGCTATGGACTTAGATATGTGCAGAAGGATTTCTCAAAAGATTAGACACCGAAGGAGCAGACAGCAAAATATCGGGCACAAGATTTTTCGATTTACCAGAAAAATTACATCTAAGTGAGAATAGACAATTCACTCACTCTTCATGTGTCTAATGACACTTCTTACAACTGATTTCTCTCTACCTATTCTCTATTCTTCTTCTGCTCTATTTGCCCCGACATTTTCCAACATATTTATAGATGAATATATACAAGTGTATGACTAGACAAAAGTATAAGTCAGCTAATGTACATATGTGTACACATCTTTGGATTCCTGAAAAAATATCCTTCCTTCAACCTTCTGAATTTATTCTCCTCTTGACTCCTTGACTTCATTTCTTCATAATCCTTCAATTGATGATTGTCATGCACCAACAGAAGAATGGGCGTTTACTACTGTTTGTAGTTTTGACCCATCCTCTCATGAGCAGTGCATGTCTGCAGTGGACTAAGATGTTTAGTACTTTGACAGTGGGGCGACCAAACATATTACCTCGCAGCGCAGTTTCGTCTCTTCACTCGAGCCTGCCCATACAGGGAATACTGTCACATGTGCCAATAACTCCTCTTATCATGTTATGGGAGTTGGTAAGATCATTCTGACTACTGCTGATGGTAGTTCTTTCACCTTGTCAGATGCTTTATTTGTGCGAGGGATCAAGAAGAATCTGTTATCAGTTTCTGCATTAGCCAAGATTGGCTTGGTTGTGAAATTTGTTGATGATAGATGTACAGTTCATGATCTGTCAAATGGCGATGTTATTATTGCTTATGGCATTTTATGTCGTGGGCTATATAAGCTCATAGACTATGAAAGATCTGTGAATGATTCGGCATGTGCAGTTCATGATTCTCAGGCTATGTCAGATGCAAAGCTTTGGCATGCATGCTTTGGTCATCTGAATTTTGCTAGTTTGCTACGCCTGCAGAAATCTGATATGGTGTCTTCTTTGCCCAAGCTTGAGGCACCTGGAAAACATGTATGTGAAGGCTGTATTTTGGGCAAAATGCAGTGTTCCTCCTTTCCAAAAGATGGTTCAGTTCCGGCTACGTAGAAATTGCAGCTTGTACATAGTGATGTCTGTGGTCCTATGCAGACACCTTCTTTTGGAAACTATCTTTACTTCGTGACTTTCATTGATGATTTTTCCAGGCATGCATGGGTATATCCATTGAAGGCAAAGTCCGAAGTGTTTTTGTGCTTCAAACAGTTTTTGGTTTTGGCTGAAAATCTGTCAGCATGTAAAATGGGCACCCTCCGTTCTGATTGAGGGGGGTCTGATTTTAATGCATTTCTGGCTCAACGTGGGATAAAACACCAGTGTACAGTGCCATATACACCTCAACAGAATGGAGTTGCTGAACGGAAGAACAGTTCATTCATGGAGATGGCGAGGTGTATGGTCAAGAGTCAGGCTTTACCACATAGTTTCTAGCTTGAGGCTATCAGTGCAGCATATGTACTTAACAGGTGTCCCACTAAAGCGCTGCAGTCTATCACTCCATATGAGGCTTGGCATGACCGCAAGCCATCTGTTGCTCATCTGCGTGTTTTTTGGTTGTTTGGCATATGCATTAGTGCCTGAACAACATCGCAGAAAATTGGATGATAAGGTAGTAAAATGTATTTTTGTTGGGTACAGTTCTAAAAGTAAAGGCTATCGTCTGTATCATCCACAGACTAAACACATTCTGGTTAGCCGTGATGTTGTTTTTGTGGAAGATGCTATTCA
Organism: Ceratopteris richardii; assembly: GCA_020310875.1. Classification (NCBI taxonomy): domain Eukaryota; kingdom Viridiplantae; phylum Streptophyta; class Polypodiopsida; order Polypodiales; family Pteridaceae; genus Ceratopteris; species Ceratopteris richardii. The sequence continues at coordinate 97,799,971 of CM035434.1, forward strand.
TCCATTGTTTTCATGTACCAAGGAGACATCTGTTAGCTCCAAAGACATGTATGATACTTTGATGCCTCTTTTTACAGGTGGACAGTCTAGTGTTGGTCCTAATGAGGCAACTTCTCAGCCTTTGCAGGTTTCATATGATGATGTAGATCATTCCATTTCTGATGCAGATTTACATGATGCACTTGTTGATGAGAGAGCTGATATTGAGCAGGCAAAAACTATGCCAAAATGGCTAGTGCAGACTTTGCGTGCCAGCAAATTAGATGCACCTTTGTCATATCGTACTCGTTCAGGCTCTCATAATGCCTCCTTTGCATCAGATTGCTATGCTATGGCTGCGTCTAGTCTCTGTGATGAGAATGAGCCTGTTTCTTTTGATGAAGCACAAAATTCAGAAAATTGGATGGCTGCTATGCAATCTGAATATGATGCTATAATGAAGAATGGTACATGGTCTTTATGTGACTTGCCTCCTGGCAAGAAGGCCATTGGCACTAAGTGGGTATACAAGTTGAAGCATAAACCTGATGGTACAGTTGGCAGGTATAAGGCTAGGCTTGTTGCAAAGGATTATGTGCAGGAAAGAGGCATTGATTTTGATGAGACCTTTGCACCTGCATGCCGTATGACTACTATTTAGAGCATTTTTGTACTTGCAGCCCATCATGGTTGGAATGTACATCAGTTGAACATTAAAACAACATTTCTGAATGGTGACTTGCATGAAGAAGTGTAAGTTTTTCAGCTCCGTGGCTTTGTGCAGAAAGGGCATGAAAACTAGGTGTGCAGGTTAAAGAAGGCATTATATGGTTTAAAGCAAGAACCACGTGCTTGGTATGAGAAGATACATGCCTATCTGATTACACATGGTTTTGAGAACAATCCAACTGAAAGCACCTTATATGTTAAGCGTGCTAATGATGTGCTTCTGATCATTGTTGTCTATGTTGACGACATGCTGCTCACTGGTCCTATTGAGAAGCATATTGCTGATTTTAAGGCTGATTTGCATGCCTCATTTGAGATGTCTAATTTGGGGCATTTGCATCACTATTTGGGCATTCAGTTTATGCAAGTTGATGGTGGGATGGATTTGTGTCAAACGAAATATATTGACACATTATTGCAGCGTTTTGGCCTTGAAGACTGTAAGCCTATTGCTACTCCTATGGAGACAGGTTTACAATTGAGTCTTCATGATGCTGGAGATGCATTTGATGTTGTTCTCTATCAGCAGGCTGTTGGATGCTTGATTTATTTATGCATTACTCGGCCAAATATTCAGTTTGCTGTCTCACAGATGAGCAGGTTTATGCATTGCCTAGGAGTCACACATTAGAAGGCGGTTAAGCGCATCTTTCGCTACTTGAGTGGTACTCGGCTACTTGGGTTGTTTTATCCCAAGGGGGGATCACTACCGCCAAATTTGCATGCTTTTTCTGACTCAGATTGGGCTAGTTGCTATGACACTCATGTGTCCACCAGTGGTTTTTGCTTCATGCTTGGTAGCTCATGTATATCTTGGCTGAGCAAGAAGCAGCCTACTGTGGCCACTTCCAGTTGTGAGGCTGAGTATAGGGCAGCTTTCACAGCGACTTTTGAGTGTGTGTGGCTCAGACGCCTTATGGCTGATTTGGGTGTTGGCCAGTCTTCTGCCACCACCATCTTCACTGACAGTCAGAGCGCATTGGCAATTGCGAGGAACCCTGTGTTCCATGCTCGCACTAAGCACATTGAGGTGCATTATCACTATGTCAGGGAGAGGTTCTCTGCTGGGGAGATCAGCTTGGCATATGTGCCCACGCAGGAGAACATAGCAAACCTTTTCATGAAGGCTCTGCCTAGGGAGAAGTTTGAAGCTTTTCGCAAAGCTTTGGGCTTACTTCCTTTTGTGGAGTGATTTCCACATAGCTTGGCACTTCCTTATACATGAGCGCCAGCTCCTTGTTCACCGCATCACTCCTAGGGGGGATTTGCTTATATATTTAGGTAGTGATGTGTGTGAACACACTAGGACCACCGGGGTACTTTTTTCCCTCTTTAGGAGGTTTTTTTTCCCTCGGCTTGTATATACACCTATTGCCCTAATGGGCTACTTATCTTTGTACATTCTCTAGTAATACATTCAGAATTGTGTGTTGTGCTCCAAGCTTCTTCTTCTTCCTTGTGATGTTCGTGTGCTTCCACATACGTATAACTCCAACATTTTCATGGATTATTTTTCATCCTTTTTAGGTACTCTTGCAGAGACTCCATTGGATTGTTTAGAGAAGCATCTAATTCAATTACAACAAATTTTTAAGAGGTGCAGAGAAACAAAGCTGAAATTGAGCCCAAATAAATGCCATTTTTTGGTGACTGAAGGTACCCACCTGGGGACATGTGGTATCTTCCAAAGATGTGGCACCTGATCGAGACAAAATTATAGCTATGTTAAAGTTACCAAGACCTAAATCTCCAAAAGGGATTCAAAGTTTTCTAGGCCATATAGGGTACCACCAAAGATTTATTAAGATGTATGCAGATATAGCCAGGCCATTGGTTAGGCTTACAGGCAAGGAAGTACCTTTTAAATGGGACGAAGAAAAGGAAAAAGCATATCAAACATTAAGGTCAAGGTTAGTATCTGCTCCCATTCTGATCACACCTGAGTGGTCAAAAATCTTTCACATACATGTAGATGCGAGTGCATATGTAGTGGGGGCGGTTTTGACCCAACACAGTGAAGAATTTAAAGTGGACAGACCAATTCAATATGCCAGTCAAATTTTGACCAAGGTTGAAAGGAATTATAGCACCACAGAAAGGGAGGCCTTAGCCATGGTTTTTACTGTCCAAAAGTTTCTTCATTACTTATTAGGAGTGAAATTCGTTAATATAACTGATCACCAACCACTCAAATACTTACTCAACAAACGACAAGCGACTGGTAGAATCTGGAGGTGGTTATTGTTATTCCAGGAATTTGATTTTTTTGTAGTACATAGACCAGGTAAAGAAAATATAATGGCGGACCACTTATCCTGAATCAACAATATGGATAATGCAATTGGGGTAAATGATGATTTTCCAAATGCCAACTTGTTTACTGTACCAGCTCAGGGTTGGTATGAGGACATAAAGTATTTTATTACAACTGGAATGTACCGAGAAAAGGCAAGCTCAGTGCAAAAGAAGAGGCTACTAATCAGCAGCAGACCATTTACCATTATTCAAGGCAAACTATACAGGCATGGGAAAGATGGTTGTTTGCGAAAATGCATAGAAAGGAGGAGACATGGGATATCCTAACAAAGGCACATGAACGTCCAGGTGGTGGGCACATTCCAGGTCATATCATGGGCCAAAGAATTCTAGATGCAGGATTATGGTGGCCCACCCTTTTTAGGGATTCAAATGATAGGGCTAAGATATGTGACATCTGCCAAAGATGCGGCCCTAAACCCACCAAGCAGAGAAATAACCCCCTAACAGTAGCTACAAATTGGCAACCATTTGAGAAGTGGGGATTGGATTTTGTAGGACCTATATATCCTCCCTCGTTCCCACATGGATATATAGGTCCCCAGGTGGGTACCTTCAGTCACCAAAAAATGGCATTTATTTGGGTTCAATTTCAGCTTTGTTTCTCTGCACCTCTTAAAAATTTGTTGTAATTGAATTAGATGCTTCTCTAAACAATCCAATGGAGTCTCTGCAAGAGTACCTGAAAAGGATGAAAAATCATCCATGAAAATGTTGGAGTTAGACGTCTGCGGAAGCACGCGAACAGCACAAGGAAGAAGAAGAAGCTTGGAGCACAACACACAATTCTGAATGTATTACTAGAGAATGTACAAAGATAAGTAGCCCATTAGGGAAATAGGCGTATATACAAGACGAGGGAAAAAAAACCTCCTAAAGAGGGAAAAAAGTGCCCCGGTGGTCCTAGTGTGTTCACACACATCACTACCTAAATATATCAACAAATCCCCCCTCGGAGTGATGCGGTGAACAAGGAGCTGGCACTCATGTATAAGGAAGTGCCAAGCTATGTGGAAATCACTCCACAAAAGGAAGTAAGCCCAAAGCTTTGCGGAAAGCTTCAAACTTCTCCCTAGGCAGAGCCTTCGTGAAAAGGTTTGCAATGTTCTCCTACGTGGGCACATATGCCAAGCTGATCTCCCCAGCAGAGAACCTCTCCCTGACATAGTGATAATGCACCTCAACGTGCTTAGTGCGAGCATGGAACATAGGGTTCCTCGCAACTGCCAATGCGCTCTGACTTTCAGTGAAGATGGTGGTGGCAGAAGACTGGCCAACACCCAAATCAGCCATAAGTCATATGAGCCACACACACTCAATAGTAGCTATGAAAGCTGCCCTATACTCAGCCTCACAACTGGAAGTGGCCATAGTAGGCTACTTCTTGCTCAGCCAAGATATACATGAGCTACCAAGCATTAAGCAAAAACCACTGGTGGACACCCAAGTGCCATAGCAACTAGCCCAATCTGAGTGAGAAAAGCATGCAAATCTAGCGGTAGTGATCCCCCTTGGGATAAAACAACCCAAGTATCCAAGTACCACACAAGTAGAGAAAGATGCGCTTAACCGCCTTCTAATGCGTGACTCCTAGGCAATGCATAAACCTGCTCATCTGTGAGACAGCAAACTGAATATCTGGCCGAGTAATGCCTGAATAAATCAAGCATCCAATAGCTTGTTGATAGAGAACAACATCAAATGCATCTCCAGCATCATGAAGACTCAATCGTAAACCTGTTTCCATAGGAGTAGCAATAGGCTTACAGTCTTCAAGGCCAAAACGCTACAATAATGTGTCAATATATTTCATTTGACACAAATCCATCCCACCATCAACTTGCATAAATTGAATGCCCAAATAGTGATGCAAATGCCCCAAATCAGACATCTCAAATGAGGCATGCAAATCAGCCTTAAAATCAGCAATATGCTTCTCAATAGGACCAGTGAGCAGCATGTCGTCAACATAGACAACAATGATCAGAAGCACATCATTAGCACGCTTAACATATAAGGTGCTTTCAGTTGGACTGTTCTCAAAACCATGTGCAATCAAATAGGCATGTATCTTCTCATACCAAGCACGTGGTGCTTGCTTTAAACCATATAATGCCTTCTTTAACCTGCACACCTGGTTTTCATGCCCTTTCTGCACAAAGCCACGGGGCTGAAAAACATACACTTCTTCATGCAAGTCACCATTCAGAAATGTTGTTTTAATGTTCAACTGATGTACATTCCAACCATGATGGGCTGCAAGTGCACAAATGCTCTGAACAGTAGTGATACGGCATGTAGGTGCAAAGGTCTCATCAAAATCAATGCCTCTTTCCTGCACATAACCCTTTGCAACAAGCCTAGCCTTATACCTGTCAACTGTACCATCAGGTTTATGCTTGAGCTTGTATACCCACTTAGTGCCAATGGCCTTCTTGCCATGAGGCAAGTCACATAAAGACCATGTACCATTCTTCATTATAGCATCATATTCAGATTGCATAGCAGCCATCCAATTTTATGAATTTTGTGCTTCATCAAAAGAAACAGGCTCATTCTCATCACAGAGACTAGACGCAGCCATAGCATAGAAATTTGATGCAAAGGAGTCACTATGAGAGCCTGAACGAGTACGATATGTCAAAGGTGCATCTAATTTGCTGTCATGCAAAGTCTGCACCAGCCATTTTGGCATAGTTTTTGCCTGCTCAATATCAGCTCTCTCATCAACAAGCGCATCATGTAAATCTGCATCAAAAATGGAATGATCTACATCATCATATGAAACCTGCAAAGGCTGAGAAGTTGCCTCATTAGGACCAACACTAGACTGTCCACCTGTAAAAAGAGGCATCAAAGTATCATACATGTCTTTGGAGCTAACAGATGTCTCCTTGGTACATGAAAGCAATGGCTGAATAGCATCTTCCACAAAAACAACATCACGGCTAACCAGAATGTGTTTAGTCTGTGGATGATACAGACAATAGCCTTTACTTTCAGAATTGTACCCAACAAAAATACATTTTACTGCCTTATCATCCAATTTTCTGCGATGTTGTTCAGGCACTAATGCATATGCCAAACAACCAAAAACACGCAGATGAGCAACAGATGGCTTGCGGTCATGCCAAGCCTCATATGGAGTGATAGACTGCAGCGCTTTAGTGGGACACCTGTTAAGTACATATGCTGCACACATGACAGGCTCAAGCCAGAAACTATGTGGTAAAGCCTGACTCTTGACCATACACCTCGCCATCACCATGAGTGACCTATTCTTTTGTTCAACAACTCTATTTTGTTGAGGTGTATGTTGGTGCATGACAATCATCAATTGAAGGATTATGAAGAAATGAAGTCACAAAATCAAGAAGAGAACAATTTCAGAAGGTTGAAGGAAGGACATATTCAGAAATCCAAAGATATGTACACATATGTACATTAGCTGACTTATACTTTTGTTTAGTCATAAACTTGTATATATTCATCTATAAATACTTTGAAAAATGTCGGGGCAAATAGAGCAGAAGAAGAATAGAGAATAGGTAGAGAGAAATTAGTTGTAAGAAGTGTCATTAGACACATGAAAAGTGAGTTGAATTCATCAACTTCACTTAGATGTAATTTTTCTGAGTAATCAAGAAAACTTGCGCCCGATGTTTTGTTGTCTGCTCCTTCTGTGTCTACTCTTTTGAGAAATCCTTTTGCACATATCTAAGTCCATAGCTAATCTATCTATGGCTAGAATTTGAGAGGTTAATTGCAATCAGGCTGAGAGAATTTTGTTTAGGAACATTCATATGTGAAAATGTTCTAAGAGTCGTCAAAACTGGCGCAGATTTCATCTTCAGAGAAATGGTCATTGCTCAGTCCACAGTGTAAAGTTTTAGACAAGTAAGGGCTCAAAATCTAAGTTGGAAGGTAAGACATCTATGGCTAAAAGATCTTGATCAAACGGGATTTACTTTGGGAGAACCAGTGTTAAGAAGTTGCAGGTGTCAAAGTTGCTATTGCAGAGAAGCTGTTTCAGACATAGGTAAAATGTTTCACACATTTCTCAGTATGTACTCAATCATTTTGAGAAATTTAACTTGGTAAAGTTGCGCAATCTCAAGGCAAAGTGTTGTGCAAAGTTTTGTAAAAAAACTTTACAGAATTGATTAGTCAATGAGTGATTAATCTGCAGCAGACTTTTTCAGAAAAGTGATTTCTTCATAGTTAGTCAAATTTTGGTAATGTGTGAGTATGTTTCCAAAGTTATGTGGAGTCTAAAGTTATTCTTAGTCTAGAGGTGGTCTAATACCAAGGATAGCTTGTTCTTTTGGAGATTAAGACTCTCCATCAGTGGTATCAGAGCAGGTTGTGTCAAAATTGAAGTGAAGAAGACTCCGACTACTGCAGAAATACAAATCTTTACATCTTGAAGGTGCAAAAGGATAAAGGTTGAAGAAAACTTGAAGGTAAAGACATTGAAGCTATCGAAAGGATCAGAAGAAGCAAGACTCGAAGTAAAGGTACATTTATTCCTTGTAAAGTTTAAAGTTTTGAGACTACAGGTGAAGCAAGAATGGGAGATAGTCTCCAAATTGAAAAGTTGGATAGAGATAACTATCCTGCATGGTCTATGAGGATGGAAGCTCATCTAATGAGCAAAGATTTGATAGCCTACATTACAGGTGAAGAAGAGAAGCCTAAATTCAGAGATCCTAGTGTTCCAACTAGGGAAGAATTGTCAGATCTAAAGAATTGGATGAAGAAAGATGCTCAAGCAAGGAGCATAATCTACATGGCAGTCAATGACTATTTGCTTCCTCACATTAGAGGACTTGAAAGTGCATGTGACATTTGGAATGCTTTGGAGGAGCATTTCCAAAACACAACCAAATCAAGGAAGGCTTCACTATGGGCAGAATTTACTACCTTCAAGAAGAAGGCCTCACAGTCAATCTCTGATTATGTGACAAAGATGAAGGACATTGCAGATTCTCTAGGTGCAGTGGATGAAGATATTGAAGAAGACAAATTGGTAAGACAAATACTCACAGGGCTAAGAGGAGATGAGAAGTGGAAGCCTTTCATTTTATCTACAGAACTTTCATTAGATCACTTTACTCCTGATTTGAATCAATTGTTAGGTCATATGCTAACTTTTGAGAATGATATCAAAGGAGATGTTGATAAGAGTGCAGGTCATGCAATGTATTCTAAAGACAAGAAGAAAGCTAACAAAGGGAAGCAACAATCAGGTGAAGAAGAAGGTACTTCAAACCAAGCAAATTTCATAAGAGGAAAAGGAAGTGGCAGAAGTAGAGGAAGAGGCAGAAACAAAAAAGATAATGCAAGAGCTTGTTGGATATGTGGTAAGACCAATCATCTATCTCATGATTGTTGGCATAATAATCAAAACAATGGTAATTATCAGAACTTTAATCAAAGAGCAAGAGGTGGTAGATTTCAGAGAGGAAACTTCAGAGGTAGAGGTGGTAGGAATTTTTTTAGAAGAGGTGGAGGAAGAAACTTCCAAAACCAATCCTATAATAACACCTACTACAACTATGCATCAGATCAGAAGGAGGACTCGACTCTCATTATGAATACATGTGAAACCTCACATGAGGACATGAGAGTGTTCTATATTGATTCAGGATGTAGTAATCATTTAAGTGGAAATATTGCTTTGATGACTGACCTAGATCATAATGCAATTAATCATACAGTTCAGACAGGTGATAATACAAAGCATAAGGTAAAGTCAATTGGTTCAGTCAAAGCTAAGGATGGGAGCACTCTTCTGAGTAAGGTACTTTATGTTCCCACAATCCCAAAGAATTTGATCAGTGTAGGTCAAATTGTGGAAAAAGGATATGAGGTAAGGTTCACCAATGATGGAGTTTATGTTGAAGACCCTAGTCAAGGGTATAAACAAGTTATTGCAGGAAAGAAAGAAGGAAGGCTCTTCACATTGAAGGTACAAGGAAATGTTGGACATGCTATGTTCACATATGGAGAGCAGAAGGTGTCAGAATTGGATCTTTGGCACAAAAGACTTGGACACTTTAATGAAAGAGGTATTAAAGAAATGATTAACAATGATTCAGTGCTTGGGTTGCCTAACATTGCAGGTCAACACATGACATACAGATGTGAGGCATGTCAATTAGGTAAGGCTCACAAGCAATCCTATTCCAAGCATGGGTTTATGTATTCAGAAAGACTTGAATTGGTGCATACAGATGTGTGGGGTCCTTCAAAGGACTTTAGTATAAATGGTTCAAGATATTATGTCATATATGTTGATGATGCTACCAGGTGGATCACAATTTATGTGATTAAAGAAAAGTCAGAAGTGTTTAATACATTTAAACACTATCATGCATATGCAGAAAGGATTACAGGTCAGAAATTGAAGAGACTAAGGTCAGATGGAGGGGGAGAGTATTTTTCAAATGAATTCAATGATTACTTATGGAATGCAGGTATAAAGAGAGAAGTTACTTGCAGGTACTCTCCTCAACAAAATGGGGTAGCAGAAAGAAGAAATAGGACTCTTGTTGAGTTTGCAAGGTCCATGATGAAAGAGAAGAATTGTCCAAATTATTTGTGGGCAGAGGCTGTTAATACAGCTACTTATTTGGTTAATAGATTGCCTTGTAAAGCTTTGCAAGGTATGACACCATATGAGGCTTGGTGGGGTAAGAAACCTACCTTGGATCATTGCATAATATTTGGATGTTTGGCATATGCATATGTGCCATCTCAATTGAGGCATAAGTTGGAGCCTAAGGCAGAAAAGAATTAATGATTGAGGGGGAGCTGTTGGTGCATGACAATCATCAATTGAAGGATTATGAAGAAATGAAGTCACAAAGTCAAGAAGAGAACAATTTCAGAAGGTTGAAGGAAGGACATATTCAGAAATCCAAAGATATGTACACATATGTACATTAGCTGACTTATACTTTTGTTTAGTCATAAACTTGTATATATTCATCTATAAATACTTTGAAAAATTTCGGGGCAAATAGAGCAGAAGAAGAATAGAGAATAGGTAGAGAGAAATCAGTTGTAAGAAGTGTCATTAGACACATGAAAAGTGAGTTGAATTCATCAACTTCACTTAGATGTAATTTTTCTGAGTAATCAAGAAAACTTGCACCCGATGTTTTGCTGTCTGCTCCTTCTGTGTCTAATCTTTTGAGAAATCCTTTTGCACATATCTAAGTCCATAGCTAATCTATCTATGGCTAGAATTTGAGAGGTTAATTGCAATCAGGCTGAGAGAATTTTGTTTAGGAACATTCATATGTGAAAATGTTCTAAGAGTCGTCAAAACTGGCGCAGATTTCATCTTCAGAGAAATGGTCATTGCTCAGTCCACAGTGTAAAGTTTTAGACAAGTGAGGGCTCAAAATATAAGTTGGAAGGTAAGCCATCTATGGCTAAAAGATTTTGATCAAACGGGATTTACTTTGGGAGAACCAGTGTTAAGAAGTTGCAGGTGTCAAAGTTGCTATTGCAGAGAAGCTATTTCAGACATAGGTTAAAAGTTTCACACATTTCTCAGTGTGTACTCAATCATTTTGAGAAATGTAACTTGGTAAAGTTGCGCAATCTCAAGGCGAAGTGTTGTGCAAAGTTTTGTCAAAAAACTTTACAGAATTGATTAGTCAATGAGTGATTAATCTGCAGCAGACTTTTTCAGAAAAGTGATTTCTTCACAGTTAGTCAAATTTTGGTAATGTGTGAGTATGTTTCCAAAGTTATGTGGAGTCTAAAGTTATTCTTGGTCTAGAGGTGGTCTAATACCAAGGATAGCTTGTTCTTTTGGAGATTAACACTCTCCATCAGTGTATACGGCACTTTACGCTAGTGTTTTATCCCACGTTCAGCCAAAAATGCATTAAAATCAGAATACATATATTCCACCCCTCGATCAGAATGGAGGGTGCCCATTTTACATGCTGACAGATTTTCAGCCAAAACCAAAAACTGTTTGAAGCACATGAACACTTCAGACTTTGCCTTCAATGGATGTACCCATGCATGCGTGGAAAAATCATCGATGAAAGTCATGAAGTAAAGATAATTTTCAAAAGAAGGTGTCTGCATAGGACCACAGACAGCACTATGTACAAGCTACAATTTCTAAGTAGCACGAACTGAACCATCTTTCGGAAAGGACGAACGGTGCATTTATCCCAAAATACAGCCTTCACAAACATGTTTTCCAAGTGCCTCAAGTTTGGGCAAAGAGGACACCATTTCAGATTTCTGCAAGCATAGCAAACTAGCAAAATTTAGATGACCAAAGTGTGCATGCCAAAGCTTTGCATCTGACATAGCCTGAGAATCATTTACTGCACATGCCAAATCATTTATAGATCTTTCAGATTCTATGAGCTTATACAGCCCACAACATAAAATGCCAGAAGCAATAATCTCATCGCCATTTGACAGATCATGAACTGTACACCTGTCATCAACGAATTTCACAACCAAGCCCATCTTGGCTAATGCAGAAACTGATAACAGGTTCTTCTTGATCCCTGGCACATATAAAGCATCCGACAAAGTGAAAGAACTACCATCAGCAATAGTCAAAATGATCTTACCAACTCCCATAACAGGATAAGAGGAGTTGTTGGCGGATGTAACAGTATTCCCTATAGGGGCAGGCTCGAGTGAAGAGAAGAAACTACGCTGCGAGGTAATATGTTTGGTAGCCCCACTATCAAAATACCAAACATCTGAGTCTACTGCAGACATGCACTGATCATGAGAAGATGGGTCAAAACTACAAACAGTAGTAAACGCCCATTCTTCTTCCTGCACAAGATTAGCAGACTCTGTTTTTGGTGTAGAGGCCTCTGCAACAACCATTCCAGCCTCTTTCTTCTTTGCCTCTTTAGCAGCCAGTTTTGGATAGTTCTTTATGATATGATCATTCCCTTTATAGTACTTACAAAACAATTTCTGCTTTTTTAATTTCTTCTCATCTTTATCTTTCTTCTTTGAATATGCAGAATTAGCTGATTTCTGCTTACTAGTTGAAGAGCTCCATTTTCCTTTGCCCTTCTGACTAGCCAGGAAAGCTTGATCTACAACTCGCATAATGGACCTGTTCTACCTGGACTGATCTTCCTGCAAAGAGACAAACTCCTCAAATGATAAGGCATTCGGATTTCCTTTCATCATCAACCGAAGAGTAGAAGTAAAACTCTTATATGAATCAGGAAGACCATTCAGAACGGTCTGCACAAGTGAGCTATCTGGTATAACCTCATCAGCAGAAATCAACTGTTCCTTCAAGTCTTTGATCTTCGTTAGGAAACTGTCCATAGAATCACCTTCATTCATGTGTTCACTCTCCAATTGTTTCGGAGGTAAGCAACACGAGCCTCACTCCTAGCTTGGTACAATGTGGTAAGTGTATCCCAAGCATCCTTAGCTGTTCTACAAGAGCGAATGTGAGGAATAATGGCACATTTGACAGACAAAGCTATCAATGCATGTGTCTGGGCATCTCTGCCATCCCAACGAATTTGCTTTGCAGTAGGTGCAGCAGAAACCGCAGTACAAACAGGAATATGCAGAATATCATTATCTTCGACACCTTCTACATTAGCTCCAGTACCTGTAGTTGTACCAATTGTAGGTGTGATAGGACGTTTTTCGACACCTTGCACAATGTTCCACAGTCCTTTTGCAACCAACACATGTCGCATCATATAAGCCCATAACGGGTAGTTGGTACCATCCAACTTATCCTCAATAGCCAACATACGGAATACATCACTGCTTTGAGCCATGGCTGATGACTAAAATACCTTGATGTAGAAAATTGATTGTATCTCAAAAAGCTGAACAGAACTGCCCAGACAAATTCTGCTAGACCTGTAGCAGACTTCAAGATGCTTATACTAGTGAATAGAAACTCGTATATACCTTTGACACAAAAAGACGAAATAGCCTGCACAAGCACTCTGATACTGCGTTCGAAGGCCAAAACAAGCTTAGATCGCGATTTCGGCACCACAAGGTGAATCTGTTTTGATCTCTGAAACACCCTGAGTATGATCAGCACATTTTGTGCGAATTTGAGACTGCAAAAGGAGGAGTGTCGACGGCGCCCTAGATGAAGCGACGACCTGCTCTGATACCAATTGTTGGAGTTAGACGTCTGCGGAAGCATGCGAACAGCACAAGGAAGAAGAAGAAGAAGAAGCTTGGAGCACAACACACAATACTAAATGTATTACTAGAGAATGTACAAAGATAAGTAGCCCTTTAGGGCAATAGGCGTATATACAAGGGGGGGGCAAGGGAACCTCCTAAAGAGGGAAAAAAGTGCCCCGGCGGTCCTAGTGTGTTCACACATATCACTACCTAAATATATCAACATGATTTCCATGCTGCGGAAGGAATGTATGCTACAACCTGCCATTTGGGGTAAAGCTTATCTTGGTACATTATGGGCATACAGATTAGCCTATAAAGAAACAACAGGGTTTTCTCCATTCTAACTGGTTTATGGGATTGCCCCCATAGAACCATTTGATTTTATTCATGGCTCGATCAAAATTGAAGGGCTTCAAACAAAAAGAAGCTCAAAAGTCTCAGATAGGCTCACAACCTTGCACAAATTGGAAGAATCCCGAATTCTAGCCTCCAAACAGTTAGAACAGATTCAATTCAAGAGAAAGGAAACTCATGACAAAACTTGTGGCCTAAAACTTTGAAGTCAGGTGACTTAGTTCTTTTACACAGGCCACAGATGTCTACGCAAGCTAAAGGGAAATGGATCCCACACTAGGAAGGCCCTTTTCGAATTAAAAAGATGTTGAATTGGGGTACTATGGAGTTAGAGACGCTAAAAGGAGAGGCCCTACAGCTGGTCAATATTTCAAGGCTCAAGGCCTGACATCAACACAAATGAAGAGAATGGATCACCTGGGTTCTCCAAGTTGTATAGACAATTTTCTTTTACATAAAATTACCCTATCCATTTCTTTCATGATTCGCTCTGATGTTTTTTTAACTTGAATAAACATAATATCCCTTTTCTTTTGTTTCCACTAGTATTTTCTTTTTCTTTATATATAAAATTTCATGTGTAACTTTTCAAAAAATGAAATCAACATTTTGCGTTGTTTTTTTTCTATGGTGCTCTCCTAGAAAGAACTTTTGATGTTATCCTTTCATTTAATTAACTCTCTTGTGGTTGAAACTCATCTTTGCAAGGCCTCTCTTTTAAACATGCTTTATCACCTAAACCACCCTTTCATGTTGATTCACAGTACACTGTTGGTGCATGACAATCATCAATTGAAGGATTATGAAGAAATGAAGTCACAAAGTCAAGAAGAGAACAATTTCAGAAGGTTGAAGGAAGGACATATTCAGAAATCCAAAGATATGTACACATATGTACATTAGCTGACTTATACTTTTGTTTAGTCATAAACTTGTATATATTCATCTATAAATACTTTGAAAAATGTCGGGGCAAATAGAGCAGAAGAAGAATAGTGAGTAGGAAGAGAGAAAGGAATAGTAGAGAGTGTCATTAGACACATGAAAAGTGAGTTGAATTCATCAACTTCACTTAGATGTAATTTTTCTGAGTAATCAAGAAAACTTGCGCCCGATGTTTTGCTGTCTGCTCCTTCTGTGTTTAATCTTTGGAGAAATCCTTCTGCACGTATCTAGGTCCATAGCTAATCTATCTATGGCTAGAATTTGAGAGGTTAATTGCAATCAGGCTGAGAGAATTTCGCTTAGGAACATTCATATGTGAAAGTGTTCCAAGAGTCATCAAAACTGGCGCAGATTTCATCTTCAGAGAAATGGTCATTGCTCAATCCACAGTGTAAAGTTTTAGACAAGTGAGGGCTCAAAATCTAAGTTGGAAGGTAAGCCATCTATGGCTAAAAGATCTTGATCAAACGGGATTTACTTTGGGAGAACCAGTGTTAAGAAGTTGCAAGTGTCAAAGTCGCCATTGCAGAGAAGTTGTTTCAGACATAGGTAAAGTGTTTCACACATTTCTCAGTGTGTACTCAATCATTTTGAGAAATTTAACTTGGAAAGGTTGCGCAATCTCTAGGAGAAGTATTGTACAAAGTTTTATCAAAAACTTTACAGGATTGATTAGTCAATGAGTGATTAATCTGCAGCAGACTTTTCAGAAAAGTGATTTCTTCACAGTTAGTCAAAATCTTGGTAATGTGAAAGTATATTTTCAAAATTAGGAGGAGTCCAAAGTTATTCTTGGTCTAGAGGTGGTCTAATACCAAGGATAGCTTGTTCTTTTGGAGATTAACACTCTCCATCAGTGGTATCAGAGCAGGTTGTGTCAAAATTGAAGTGAAGAAGACTCCGACTACTGCAGAAATACAAATCTTTACATCTTGAAGGTGCAAAAGGATAAAGGTTGAAGAAAACTTGAAGGTAGACACATTGAAGCTATCAAAAGGTTCAGAAGGAGCGAGATTCAAAGTCAAGGTACATTTATTTCTCATAAAGATTAAAGAGTTGACAATACAGGTAAAGAAACAATGGGAGATAGTCTCCAAATTGAAAAGTTGGATAGAGAGAACTATTCAGCTTGGTCTATGAGGATGGAAGCTCATCTTATGAGCAAAGATCTGATAGGATACATCACAGGAGATGAAGAAAAGCCAGAATTCAGAGATCCTAGTGTTCCAACTAGAGAGGAGCTTGCAGACTTGAAGAATTGGATGAAGAAGGATGCTCAAGCAAGGAGCATAATTTACATGGCAGTCAATGACTATTTGCTTCCTCACATTAGAGGACTTGAAAGTGCATGTGACATTTGAAATGCTTTGGAGGAGCATTTCCAAAACACAACCAAATCAAGGAAGGCTTCACTATGGGCAGAATTTACTACTTTCAAGAAAAAGGCCTCACAATCAATCTCTGATTATGTGACAAAGATGAAGGACATTGCAGATTCTTTAGGTGCAGTGGATGAAGATATTGAAGAAGACAAATTGGTAAGACCAATTCTCACAGGGCTAAGAGGAGATGAGAAGTGGAAGCCTTTCATTTTATCTACAGAACTTTCATTAGATCACTTTACTCCTGATTTGAATCAATTGTTAGGTCATATGCTAACTTTTGAGAATGATATCAAAGGAGATGATAAGAGTGCAGGTCATGCAATGTACTCTAAAGACAAGAAGAAAGCTAACAAAGGGAAGCAACAATCAGGTGAAGAAGAAGGTACTTCAAACCAAGCAAACTTCATAAGAGGAAAAGGAAATGGCAGAAGTAGAGGAAGAGGCAGAAACAACAAAGATAATGCAAGAGCTTGTTGGATATGTGGTAAGACCAATCATCTATCTCATGATTGTTGGCATAATAATCAAAACAATGGTAATTATCAGAACTTTAATCAAAGAGCAAGAGGTGGTAGATTTCTGAGAGGAAACTTCAAAGGTAGAGGTGGTAGGAATTCTTTTGGAAGAGGTGGAGGAAGAAACTTCCAAAACCAATCCTATAATAACACCTACTACAACTATACATCAGATCAGAAGGAGGATTCAACTCTCATTATGAATGCAACATGTGAAACATCACATGAGGACATGAGAGTGTTCTATATTGATTCAGTATGTAGTAATCATTTAAGTGGTAATATTGCTTTGATGACTGACCTAGATCATAATGCAATTAATCATACAGTTCAGACAGGTGATAATACAAAGCATAAGGTAAAGTCAATTGGTTCAGTCAAAGCTAAGGATGGGAGCACTCTTCTGAGTAAGGTTCTTTATGTTCCCACAATTCCAAAGAATTTGATCAGTGTAGGTCAAATTGTGGAAAAAGGATATGAGGTAAGATTCACCAACGATGGAGTTTATGTTGAAGACCCTAGTCAAGGGTATAAACAGGTTGTTACAGGAAAGAAAGAAGGGAGGCTCTTCATATTGAAGGTACAAGGAAATGTTGGACATGCTATGTTCACATATGGAGAGCAGAAGGTGTCAGAATTGGATCTTTGGCACAAAAGACTTGGACACTTCAATGAAAGAGGTATTAAAGAAATGATTAACAATGATTCAGTGCTTGGGTTGCCTAACATTGCAGGTCAACACATGACATATAGATGTGAGGCATGTCAATTAGGTAAGGCTCATAAGCAATCCTATTCCAAGCATGGGTTTATGTATTCAGAAAGACTTGAATTGGTGCATACAGATGTGTGGGGTCCTTCAAAGGACTTTAGTATAAATGGTTCAAGATATTATGTCATATATGTTGATGATGCTACCAGATGGATCACAATTTATGTGATTAAAGAAAAGTCAGAAGTGTTTAATACATTTAAACACTATCATGCATATGCAAAAAGGATTACAGGTCAAAAATTAAAGAGACTAAGGTCAGATGGAGGGGGAGAGTATTTTTCAAATGAATTCAATGATTACTTGTGGAATGCAGGTATAAAGAGAGAAGTTACTTGCAGGTACTCTCCTCAACAAAATGGGGTAGCAGAAAGAAGAAATAGGACTCTTGTTGAGTTTGCAAGGTCCATGATGAAAGAGAAGAATTGCCCAAATTACTTGTGGGCAGAGGCTGTGAATACAGCTACATATTTGGTCAACAGGTTGCCTTGTAAAGCTTTGCAAGGTATGACACCATATGAAGCTTGGTGGGGTAAGAAACCTACCTTGGATCATTGCAGAATATTTGGATGTTTGGCATATGCTTATGTGCCATCTCAATTGAGGCATAAGTTGGAGCCTAAGGCAGAAAAGTATGTATTCATTGGTTATGATGATAAACAAATGGGATACAGGTTGTGGAGTCCATCCACAAAGCAATTCCTAGTATCCAAGGATGTTACATTTGATGAACAAGGTACTTGGTATGCAGGTAAATATAATGTACATGCAGATGATGAAGAAGTAGTGGATCAAAGGAAAGGTAAAGCAAAGATTCAATTACTTGATGAAAATGAAAATAATGAAGTACAGGTTGAAGTTGAAGAGAGGCCAAGGTTTGATCCAGAATGTGATGAACCAGAGACTTCAAGAAGTGCAGAAGTTAGGAGGTCAACTAGGCACAAATGGCAACCTACAAGGTATAGCTATGATACCTCATTCTTGACTACTAAAGATTATGCTTATTTGATAAAAGCAGATGAAGATCCATCTACATATGATGAAGCCAAAGGCAAGAGAAATTGGGAAGAAGCTATGCAAGAGGAGTATGATGCATTGATAGAGAATCAGACTTGGGATCTAGTTCCTAAACCTAATAGCCAGAAAATTATTGGATGTAAGTGGGTTTACAAAACAAAAAGATTTGCAGATGGAAGTGTGTCTAGGTACAAAGCTAGACTTGTTGTGAAAGGTTATGCACAGACATATGGAGTGGACTATGATGAGACCTATAGTCTTGTGGCAAAAATGACAACCATCAGAACCCTCATAGCAATTGCTGCTTGCAAAGGTTGGAAGTTATCTCAATTAGATGTTAAAAATGCTTTTTTGAATGGTTACATTTCAGATGAAGTTTACATGGAGCAACCAGATGGATTCAAAGATCAAGTGAATCCAAATTATGTGTGTAAGCTCAAGAGAGCTTTGTATGGGTTAAAGCAGGCCCCAAGGGCATGGAATTATAGGCTTGTAAAGTTCTTGAATGAACTTGGATTCCAAGCATCAAAGGCAGATAGTAGCTTGCTAGTCAAAGCAAGTGAAGATGGATTCATTTATGTTTGTATTTATGTTGATGTCATAATACTTACAGGAATAGATGATAAAGGAATACAAATGATCAAGAAGCAGATGGAGAAAGAGTTCAAAATCAGTGATTTGGGGAACTCATCATTCTTCTTGGGAATGGAGATTTCTTATACTCAACATGGAGTATATGTGACCCAAGAAAGGTATCTTAAAAATTTGCTAACCAAATTTAAAATGGAAGATTGCAGGGTTGCACCTACACCATTGGAAGTGAACCACAAATTGTCTAGATTTGGAGGAGAAGAATTCAGAGACATGAAGCTTGATCAAAGTTTGGTTGGTAGCTTGATTTATGCTACATTAACAAGGCTTGATTTGTCATATACAGATGGTGTGCTTTCACAATTCATGCATTGTCCTAGAAAGGAACATTGGATTGCAGGACAAAGAGTACTTAGGTACATCAAGGGTACACTCAGAGAAGGGTTGTACTATGGATTTACTTCTGATACAAGAGTGAAGATATATAGTGATGCAGATTGGGCAGGTAATGTGGATGATAGAAGATCAACACATGGATACTTGTGCTATGTAGGAGACACATTGATTTCATGGTGTTCTAAGAAGCAACATACAGTTGCTTTGTCATCTACAGAAGCAGAATATAAAGGTATGGTGGAAGCTGCGAAGGAGGTAATATGGCTAAAGACACTTATGAAGGTGTTTGATGTGATTCAAAGTACTCCTATTGTTTGTGGAGATAATATGAGTTCTCTATACTTGGTAGCTAACCGTGTGTTTCATGCTAGAACTAAGCATATTGAAATACAATATCATTTTCTGAGAGAGAAGGTCATTGATAAGGAGATTGAAGTCATACACACTCCTACAAAAGATCAACTTGCAGATATGATGACAAAAAGTCTAGATGGACCAAAGCTACAAAGATTCAAGGATATGGCAGGAATCAAGAAGATAGAGAAGAACCTCAATTAATGATTGAGGGGGAGCTGTTGGTGCATGACAATCATCAATTGAAGGATTATGAAGAAATGAAGTCACAAAGTCAAGAAGAGAACAATTTCAAAAGGTTGAAGGAAGGACATATTCAGAAATCCAAAGATATGTACACATATGTACATTAGCTGACTTATACTTTTGTTTAGTCATAAACTTGTATATATTCATCTATAAATATTTTGAAGAATGTCGGGGCAAATAGAGCAGAAGAAGAATAGTGACTAGGAAGAGAGAAAGGAATAGTAGAGAGTGTCATTAGACACATGAAAAGTGAGTTGAACTCATCAACTTCACTTAGATGTAATTTTTCTGAGTAATCAAGAAAACTTGCGCCCGATGTTTTGCTGTCTGCTCCTTCTGTGTTTAATCTTTGGAGAAATCCTTCTGCACGTATCTAAGTCCATAGCTAATCTATCTATGGCTAGAATTTGAGAGGTTAATTGCAATCAGGCTGAGAGAATTTCGCTTAGGAACATTCATATGTGAAAGTGTTCCAAGAGTCGTCAAAACTGGCGCAGATTTCATCTTCAGAGAAATGGTCATTGCTCAGTCCACAGTGTAAAGTTTTAGACAAGTGAGGGCTCAAAATCTAAGTTGGAAGGTAAGCCATCTATGGCTAAAAGATCTTGATCAAACGGGATTTACTTTGGGAGAACCAGTGTTAAGAAGTTGCAGGTGTCAAAGTCGCCATTGCAGAGAAGCTGTTTCAGACATAGGTAAAGTGTTTCACACATTTCTCAGTGTGTACTCAATCATTTTGAGAAATTTAACTTGGAAATGTTGCGCAATCTCTAGGAGAAGTATTGTACAAAGTTTTATAAAAAACTTTACAGGATGGATTAGTCAATGAGTGATTAATCTGCAACAGACTTTTCAGAAAAGTGATTTCTTCACAGTTAGTCAAAATCTTGGTAATGTGAAAGTATATTTTCAAAATTAGGAGGAGTCCAAAGTTATTCTTGGTCTAGAGGTGGTCTAATACCAAGGATAGCTTGTTCTTTTGGAGATTAACACTCTCCATCATACACATCACTTTAAGTTGAGTTATCGAGGCTATATATTGAAGTCCAACAGTCAGCCAATGTCTCATTATAATTGTAGATCTTCTTCGAGCTTGGGTGGCCCATTTGATAGTTACTTTCTCTATCCATGCCACTCAACATGGTTATCATTTCTTCACCAAACCCTCCCTTCCACCACCCGCCCACCATCTCCAACTTCCCCCCCTCCTCCACCACCTCTCCCACCTTTGCCACACCGCCATCCCACCCCTGCCATACCCCGCCTCGCCCTCCTCCACCAAATCCCACCCCTTCTTTCCACCCGTGCCCACCCTTGCCATACCCCACCCCGCCTCCTCCACTCCTCTGCTTGCCTGCCCCTGCCACCCAACCACCCTCCCTGTGGCCCACCATCCCCTCCTCTTTCCCCCCTCCTCCACCACCCTCCCCCATACTACCCTGCCATCCCTTCACCCCTCCCTTCCCCCACCCGCCCACCATTTTCATCTCCCCCCATGCCTCTAACACTGCCGCACCACCTCCAACCTACCACCCACCATCTAGGACCCTCCCCTCCTCCATCGCCTCCTCACAATCTCTTTCCCCCTACCTTCACCGCCTCCCCACCATCTCCACATCTCCCCCCCTCCTCCACCCTCCCCGTCACACCCTCCACCACCCCGCCATCCCCACTGTTGCAGAGAAAAGTGGCACGAGAAAAGAGAGCCCCAAAAATTTCAAATTTATGGGCATATTTTTCTTCCTCAAAGTCTTAGGAAATTCCCTCAAGCCATTTAATGCACTAGAAGAGTCCTCTAGTTGCATAATCCCAACTTGTTGTAAAATATTCCTTGTAAATTAGTAGGAAATTCACTTTTTAGTAATAAAGTGTCGGTCTCTTGTGTGAAAGGACCAATTTTAGGGAGCATGTATATAAGTCACTTTGTGACTCTTTGTAGAGACTTTTTGCCATTGTGAAGAAGGAGAGCTCCTGAATTTCGAATTTGCCTCTTTCTTGCAGATTTTCATCTTCTCTTTGATCTTCTATGTGTGTGTAATGCTTGGAATGTGTGCGTAGGACTGTTGTCTACCCCTCCCCACTGTTTTTGAGCTGCTGTAGTGTGTGTGAGCTTGTAGGAGTTGTGGAGTAAGTGTGGGTGTCTCTTGCCATTCACTATTTTGGCCATAACTTGAAGCACGGTTGTCAGAATGTAGTGAAACCACCTCCAATAGATGCGTCTCATCAAGAGCTTTGAAAGCAGTTCGCTATTGACTATGTTCAGAGTTCCGAGATGAGAGAAATCCTCGATTTATTGAAAACTATTGTAAGAGGTATCACGACAGACACTTTCAGTATTTTTGTGAGTTAGAGAGGTGGATTAGTCTTTTCTCATGCATATAGCCGTAGAAGTGTCATATCTTCTATTCGAAGTGCCGCTCAAGTCAGTCACGGCTCTCTCTATTCAGACACGTCTAGTGACTCAGAGGAGGAGATACCCATGGCTTCAGAAGACATGCAAGGTCTCGCTCCAAGTAGAAACTTCATGACCACTGTGGAGGGAGAGTACCACACTTCCTTACAATATGTTTCTACTGATGCCAAGGAGATCCCCATCTACCTGGATGGCTTAAACAGATCTGTGGCTAGGATGGTGACTTCAATTGATGCAACAATTGTGCCCAGACCGGCTGTTAAGTATGAAGGAGAAGCATACATGGACAAGATAGGTCACATATAGATAGTGACAGAGTTTCCGGATTTGATCAATGAAAGAGAAGAGCTAGTGGGACAAGAAAACTCAGGAAGACCAAACCCTGAGGAGATAGTGACAACTCCTAGAGGCAAGTCCCAAGTGACGCGAGTCTTGAGAGTTGACTTGATACCTCAAAATGACTACCTCTTGAAAGTATATTTGATCCATGGAATGGACTTGTTGCTTCAAACAGACTCACCAGCCCAAGGAAGAGAGGAAATCCCGATGACATTTTATGAGCTAAAGGATCCAGAAGACGAGAATAGAATAACGTACCTAGATAAAAATCAGAGAAGATATTGTTGGTTGATGCCATTGACAGGGCTCAACTAAAATACATGGGGTTGCCTGTATTCCCTCCGAGAGAGCAAGCAACCACCTCTCAGAACCCTTTTGGAACCCAACAAGAGGCAGAGCACACCATGTCAGGACAAACTAGCCAATGGAGTGTTCCAAACCGTACTCATACACAATTTGCGACTCCAGGAGTGCAAACACACAATCAGACCCACCCAGGAGTAGGTACTCAATATCGACCACCGGTAAGACCATGACCACCAATAGGAGTACAGCCAGGAAGACCCCCAGTTAGACCAGCAGTTCCTTCCTTCCCTGTAATGCCTAGACCGCCAGAACCTATGAGAAGATTGAGACCTATTCAGGTGGCCAAATGCGTAAGAAATCATTATGACAGACTGGGAGAACCCTACGATCACACTACTGAATTTAAACAATTTCTACAGGTAGAACAATTTCGTTGTGTAGTATGAGTCTTTCGGACTCACCCTCATAGAACGGCTCTGATGTGGTTCCAGCCATTAGACCCCAATCAATTTGGAAACATGGAGCAATTTTTTCAAGAATCCATTGGGGAATTCACTAAGAGAGGGATTAAACACAATTCTGCGTCTTTAATCCATAACTTTAAACAGAACCCTAATGAAACAGTGAAAACATCCACCCGAAGATTCAATCAGTATGTTGATAGATGCCCAGCTGCAGAAAGGCCCACTCAACAAAAAACGATTTCATTATTTTTGGATGGACTCACGAATGGAATCCTAAGAACGTTAGTTTAGGTGAAGAGATTACAAACCCTGAGTGAGTGTCTTCAAGAGTGCATTGACCTAGAAGACAATCTAGCTGAGGATCTCAAGAGCACGCCCAGCCCCACTAAATCTGAAGACTCTTGGAGTACTATTACATCCAACTCCAGTAATGTGGAGGAATTAGCGGAGCTGGTAGCAAAGAAATTGGGAGTCCAAGGATAGAAAAATTACCAACACCCAGCCTTCAGAGTGCCCATGTTACGAAGATGTAGTCTATGTGGAGGAGATCACCCCACACACGTGTGTACGAGGAGGAGCTGGTGCACATCAGACATATCCTTACAACAGACAACTCCAACAAGGGACTTCTTGTACTACCACATAGAACAAAAATACACTAACCACACCACAGAAAAATGTCCATTCAATAGGCAGGCACGACCTTTGCAACCACCTCAGTATCGACCATACAGATATCCACCTAGAGAGCCAGGCAGAGAGATGCGCAGGTAAAATCCCTACCCAACACCAACATGAGCATCGAGGCCATATGATCAAGTACCATATCCACCGCCCCAACCACTATTAGGACCACAACTGTCACAACCTCAACAAGTGGTACCTATAAAGTATGCCCAGCCAGAAGAAAATTTGGAAAGAGCCATAGTGCGAGCCTCAACGATGACTAGTGTAGAATCGCAGCATGTGAGAGTAGCTGGACAATAATCTTCTGAGGGGCCGTATATCAATGCATATTAGGGAAGCAGAAGTGCTGATGGATCAGCCTGACTTCCTCTTCTATGTCAACTCTGTTGATGTCGGTAAAGGTTCTGGTCTTTGCCCCGCGACTCTCTTCTTTCACTATCGTGTTGCCATCTTTTTCCCAATCAAAAGCTTCTTTTATCAAGTTATGTGTGAATTGAATAACTACCCATTCACCTACTCCGTCCATAACTCTAGCCTCTGGCACCAATGGATCATGTAGTGCTAGCTGTAATGTATTCATGACTTGTGTACAACTTTGAAAGTCGAGCTTATAGATCGGCAGTTCAAAGTCTTTGTGTATGCCCGCTTTCTTCATGATGTTGATCGTAGACGAGAGTTCATGCACAACTCTAAAATCTTGGGACATGATCGGAAGTTGATGATCTGTATCCATGATTTTGATGTTCACCAAGAAGAGGTACTCTCTGGCCGGTTGATCTTCTCTAAACCAATGTCCCTTCGCTTTGGTGATACTCTGGAGAGGAAATTCCAATACTTCCTCTTGAATTATTGCTTCAGAATCTTCAAAAGCCATCTGCACTTGTAATGAAATGGCATTAGCTTCAATTGAAAACATAGCAATTGTGTGGTGCATTGCAGTGACATGTTGTCGTTTCATCACTCCATTCCCCTTGATTATATAAGTGAGATCTCTTACCACATCTTTGGGGCTGATTTTTTGTGGATCACTAAAAACTCATTCATTAGAGATTCTATCACCTCAATGAGGAAGTGCGTTCCTCTGTCACTCACAATTTCAATTGGTAATCCGAAACGAGTGAATATATGCTCAAAAAGAAACTTAGCCATGGTTTGAGCATCGTTCTTTCTAGTAGCTCTTGCCTCTACCCATTTTGTCAAGTAATATGTGGCTACTATGATGTATTCGGCATGTGACCTCTTGGCCAGTGGGTTAATGGGTCCTATGAAGTCAATGCCCCATTTAGAGAATGCTCTAGCACAAACCATAGGTCTCAATGGCATGTCATCCCTCCGAATCGGGTATTTAGCCCTTTGGCATGTCTCGCAGCTTCGTACATATGTCTCTGCATCCATATGTAAAGTTGGCCACCACAAGCCTATGAAGAGGATCATTTTTACGGTTCTCTCGGCTGAAAAATGACCTCCTGCCGCACCTGCGTGTGCCATCTCTAATATGGGTAAATATTCTCCTTCATGCACACATAGTCGTAGTTGGTTGTCTTTTCCTCTCTTAAACAAGTTTCTTCCTATGAGCACATAATCCTTACTCATTTCTTCTTGGGATAGTTTTCTTGCCAAGCTAAGTCCTTCCTCATGCTCTATTGTCTTTAGGAATTTTACCATTTTTTGCTCCAATTGGGTGCTATTGTTGAGAAAGGTATGGACGTATGATCCTCGGGGATTGTCTCCTGGCATTCTGCACAATTACTTACATATTCATGGACATCCTTAGGCATGTCAGGCCAGTATACTCCTAAGCGCTTTAACTCCCTAATAGTTTCATGAGTTCCTTTGTGTGTCCTCCATTTGTTCACATGTGCTTGTTCCATTAACTTCAATTGCTTGTCTTCCTCAACACATCTCAACAATACACCATTGGGTTCCTTGTAGTACACACTTCCCGCAATAATATGCAAATTCCTTGACTGAAGAATTTCCTTTTTACTCTCTTTATTGATTGAGTGTTGTGGGCCATGAGTGAGTTTAGGAATTAGTTTCTCTGCCCACTTGGGACACACTTCCAGATTAAACAAATAAGTGTCTGGCAAATCATCAGGTACTCCACTTGGTGGTTCTCTGTGTGTTAACCTCGAAAGGTGATATGCTCTTACATGGGTATTTCCCTTTTTCACTATCACTTCAAAGTCAAACTCCATCAACATTAGAAACCATCTTACCAGTGCTCCCGTGTTATAGGGCTTATTGACTAGGTACAATAAAGCTTGATGGTCTATGAAGAACTTGAATTTGTTGGCTAAGAGATAGTGTCTAAATTTCTTCACTGCATAGACCATTCCTAATCCTTCTCGCTCGGTAGTTGTATAGTTCCTCTCAGCTTGATTCAGTTGTCTACTTGCATAGGCAATTGGGTGATCTAACTTTCCTTCATCGGCTGGTTGGGTCGCTTCTTTAACTCATTGAATGCCTTCTCACATTCCTCTGTCCAAGTGAACTTCGTTCAGAGTCCATACAAGGGTTTGGCGATTATGGCATACATGTGGATGAATCGATGGTAATATCCACAATGTCCCATAAATGCTTGCACCTCTTTCGCATTCTTAGGTCTAGGAAGCTCTAGAATGACCTTAATCTTGTCTTCATCCGTGGAAATTCTATTTCTAGAGACTATGTGTCCTAAGATCTTCCCTTGTCATACCATGAAGACACACTTCTCTAGGTTTAAGCAGACTCTGTACTGTCTGCATTTATTAAATATCTTTCTCAACTCAGGAATGTGATCTTGTCTTTGATTGGAATATGTACATAGGTCATCTACATACACTTCCATGCTCTTTTTCAGGAATTCCTTGAAAACATGACACATCAATCGTTGGAAAGTAGCAGTCGCATTAGTGAGTCCAAAAGGTATCACTCGGAAAGCATAGACTCCCCATTAAGTCGCGAATGCGGTCTTATGTTGATCCTCAGTAGGAATAGCTACTTGGTTGTATCCAGAGAATCCATCTAAGAAGCTATAGACTTCTTTTCGTGCAACTCTTTCCAATAGATGGTCAATGATGGGTAATGGGTAGCTGTCACGTATGGTGGCTGCATTGACCTTTTTCAAGTTAATGCACACTCTCAATTTTCCATTCTTCTTAGGCACAACTACTAGTGGGGATACCCACTCGGTCTGTTCTATTTCATATATGAATCCTGCCGCTAGTAGCTTGTCTATTTCTTCTTTAATTTTAGCAGCCTAGACCTCATTGTATGTATAAGGGCGTTGTTTTGATGGTTTCGCAGCTGCCGTCATTGGTATTCTATGAGAACAAATTGATGGTTCCACACCCTTGAGATCCTTATAGGTCCATGTGAATACGTCTCGATATTCTCGGATCAATTGTATTAGTTCTTCTTCCTCTTCAATTGACATATCTTTACCTATGTATGTACATCTTTCTTCTCCATCTTCCACTGTTACTATGATTTTTTTTGTTTGTTCTTTGTTGTCGTATGCTTCTCCTTCTCGAGATTCTCTCTTAGGCATTTGGATGGCTATTTTTCTCTCTTCTACTTCGTATCTTTTAAAATGCTCCAGAACCTCAAATAGGTCTGGATCTGGTCCAATTTTACTCATTCTTTCCTCTTGCTCTTGTACTATGGGAGCAGCTTCTATTGCCAGGATCTTGGTCGGTTTTTGTTTCTCTTTGGTTCGAATTGTGTCTAGATAGCTCTCTTCTGAATCAAATTCAAGTTCCATTTCTATACTCTCATATTCCTCCTTCCACTCTTTTTCCAAGATTTCCCCTGCTTCTACGTTTTGAAGGACAACCATGTACAAATTTACATCATATCCTTCTTCATCTATGCACTCGTGTATAGTTAGTACCTCCTCATTCACACACACATCTAAGGTGGCTAAGATTTCCATCCATCCATGCGGTTCAAAGGTTTCATTAGGAAAGATTTGAGGCATGTACCTTGGATCCTCTATCGGTCGGTAGTTAGGATGTCCTATTGGCCACAACTGTCTTTTTTTATCCTCTTTCTTGGCTTCTTTACACATCCATAACTGAGCATCCTCATGCATCCATGATTGATCGCTTGATCCAACACTATGAATAGATAATTCCTCTTCCTCCTTGTGTATAGGATTCCATTGTAGTGGAGGGACATCTCGATATGCAAATGTATGCAAGTTTATCTTGGTGGTATTTCCTTGATGTTGTAGGTATAATGAATCTCGTCCCCAATCTTGCACTACCCACATTTGTCTCATGAAAGGTCGACCTAATATCATTTCGTAATTGTTAGCCTTTTCAAATTTACAGATGGCTAATGTGTGTTCAAATTCAACTCCACATGTGGTTAATTTGATTCTTTCCAGTATTCCTAAGGGTTTCTCCACATGACCGTCTGCTAATTGGAGCTTCATGCATGTTGGTTGTAAGGCAGGCTTTCCCCATTTCTCCCAAATCTCCTTGGTGGCGATTCCTACCCCTGCACCTGTGTCTAGGATTGCCATGGTCATGTACCCATTGTAAGTGACAAGTAGACACGTATTACCTTCGTCTCCTTCACTAAATTCTCCCACTTTATCAACTGGAATTTATATTTTAGATGTGTTTTCTTTTCCCTTGACTTCCTTTTCTTCCTTCTCTTGCCCTAATTCCAATTCAATCGCCAACTCAACTGCTATGGCTAAGTATGTCAAAGTCGCGACAGTACCAAAAAAGAAAAGAGGAGCCAAAATTGTCGAAGTAGCAGAAACCAGCTCTCAACCCAGAATGAGAGGCACAGAGAGTCTAAGGGAAGTAAAGCAAGTAGAGGGCACACATACTTCCAAAGACAAGGATTGAAGAGCAAAGGCCTATTACGGAAGAATATTTAACTAAAGCACTCAAAGACACACACGCATACATGGAAGGTCAAATTAACCTACTGGTGCAAGGGCACCATTACCAGCAGGCCCACCGAGAGATGGGAGCAAAAAAGAAGCTCACCAAAGTCCATCGATACAGAGAATTAGGGTTGGATAATTCAAGCTCATCTTCGGATGCACAAGAAGAACCCGATACGTCCTTATTGAACGTGGACATTCAAAGTGAATCCAAGGATGATGGACAATGGGAGGAGCTTAATGAAATAAACTACAATGAAGCAGAAGCGGACATGAAGATGAATGACAACACTGTCCACACCAATCAAGACACAACGAACATAGAAGGAAACAAAAAAGGGGTACATGTCATCCAGATCAATGAGACTAGCAAGATTCAAATCAAAGAGACGACAACTAAAGAAGAGGAATCCAAAAGAGGAATCAAAAGAAGCAACAATGGAAGAATCGGAACCCTTTACTCCGATAAGGGCTGTGGCAGAACCCTCCGCCATGGATGTCACCTTTTAGGGGAGTTCCACTAAAGTTATTGACTTGGATGAGCAACGAAAAGAACCAGAAATTCAACTACAAATCAGACTACCACACAACGAAACCATCCATGTAGAGCAAGGAAAAGATGTACACACAGGAGAAGCTCCAAGCATACCAAGAACATGGTTGAATGTAGACATCGCTCAGCTCAAGCCCGTAGTGCAAGACATGATCAGAACCACAAAGGACACGCAACAGTTCATGCTTGAAGTTGATGAGGATTATGATCAAGTGATGCGGGAAAATCATGCACTACATGAAACCGGTAAGCACCTTTCCGTAGAATTAAAGCTAGCAAGAGAACAAATAATGCATAAAGAAAATGAAGTTCAAGAAGCTAAAAAGCAATGCAACAATTTAAAGATAGTAAACACAAAATTAAAAGAACAACTACAGGAAGTACAAAAGAAATATGAGGCTAGCGAGACTGAGAAGACGCGGATGAATGCTAGAAGTAAGATCTTAGAATCACAAATCAAGGTATATATGGAGGAGGCAGAAGACCTAAGGAACCGAAATAAGGAGCTCATGACAGCTCTTCTAAGGGACCAGTCCATAGATGTTCAGGAAAGGCCCGACAAAGACATCAAGGAACTAGAGGAGAAGATGGCTAAGTATGAAGATCAGCTCAAGCAGGAGCAGGCAGTCATTGCTGACTGGGAAAAGAGGTACATGGAGGACACCACAGCTCTAAGGACTAAATGGAAAAAGGTTGAGAATCGCTATCTTATGCAATGTAAAGAAAACACTGATCACCTTGATATTGTTGCTCAAGAACTTCTCGAACACAAGGACACTATCGTTAAAGCCAATGAGGAAATCAAGCAAAAAGATGAGATGATTAAGCAACTACAAGAGCAGCTAGAGCAGAAGGAAATTGAGGGGACACCAGTAGTTCCAAAATCCACAGAGGCTACTGAGGAGATTGAGGTACGTCCTCTCTCTCCCCCCTCATATCATTAGCCAATAAGGGAGGAACAGGACATCCAAATTGAACATGATAATCGGGACATTGCAAAATTGAGCCGATCGAAAAGGGCACTACTGGTGTCCCAACTTACTGTTGAATTTGAAGGTCAGATAATCCAGGTCATGAAGGAAGCCCAAATTGAGAGCAAAAACTTGGATCAAATTTTAAAGCCTTTTAATGTACCATATGGCCTACTAAAAGAGCAAACGTGGCAGTATATAAAGACAATGACAAAGAACGATCCGGACACCAACCTCCAATTCAGCAAAGATACATTCACGTATACTCAAGAAGAATTCGAAAAGGCTGATCCTATATGGAGGTGAAAAGTTTTGGAAAAGAACCCTACACTGCGGGTACAATGGGAGACATCACCATATGTACTTCAGGTAAATCCATCATTTTATCCAGTACCCCGTAGACGCTCCTGGTCGTAATTTTGGGAAGGACAGTGCCAGGGAAGCATAAATAATCAATGGTTGAATTATCCGTTGTTACCTAGTCCCCCACATAACTACCTACCGACAGAAGAATACATGGTAAAAACAATGGAATTTTGGATTGCAAGATATGCGATGGTACCTGATTTGGCAATTAAAATGACAAATAAGACTTTTAGCATGCTTCTTACAGTTATTAAAGTCTTCCAGCATGCAAAATATACCTTTTTGAATTTCATCGGCATTACACAAGGCTCTGAAGTGCTCGTTTTTTATCTCTCAACCATTCCGAGCCGCTTAACCCTTAAGGTGTATTATTCATGACTTATGTTTTTGCCAAGTACATACATACAAACATTCGAAGAGGCATTTTTCACGGGCTTCTTTGAAATAGATTCAGAAATTTTTGTAAAGATGACTTCAAACATTAATGCAAGACTGGTGGCTTATGAAACCAGCTTTTTTGCGGATCACCGACAAGCACCAGAGGATGGAGTGAAGTCAAGCCAGTGGAAGGAATTTATGATATGTCATGCCAATTTGCTGAATCAAAGAGAGCAAGCAGCCATACAAACGTACTCACATCGCCACAAAAAGCCTGTCGGGGACGACAGAGTTCAGGAGGAGGTACGTGTGGAAGGGGAATCAAGCAAGAAGAGAAGAAGAAGAAGATCAAAGTCAAAAACTGCTCAATAAAGAATGAAGATCATAAAGCAGAAGAACCACCCTCTGCCCAAAGCCCCGCAGGGGCATGCATCAGGCAACAACGCGAAACGGCCAGGTCCTGAGGAATGGAATTAAAGAACAATCAGAACCAGGACATTTCATGGGAAGGACGGACCACGGCCAGGAAGTATCCATGAAGAAGTGCAAGATAATATTTGGCAGGTAATAATCCTTCCGCTGATAGCATCCATTGGCAACAAAATAAACAGGCTCAAAGCAATGCATCAGGCCCAGAGGATGTAAAAGAAGAATCAAGATCAGGGCCATTGAAACGTAATGCCAGTCTGACAAACAGGCAAAGCTAACCAAGGGATGCATGCGAAAAACAAGTGACAGACAAGAACGTAAAGCCTGTCAAGGGACAACAGAGACAAAGAGGGGGAGAGTGTTGCAGAGCAAAGTGGCACGAGAAAGGAGAGCCCCAAAATTTTCAAATTTATGGGCATATTTTTCTTCCTCAAAGTCTTAGGAAATTCCCTCAAGCCATGTAAATGCACTAGAGGAGTCCTCTAGTTGCATAATCCCAACTTGTTGTAAAATATTCCTTGTAAATTAGTAGGAAATTTACTTTTTAGTAATAAAGTGCCGGTCTCTTGTGTGAAAGGACCAATTTTAGGGCACATGTATATAAGTCACTTTGTGACTCTTTGTAGAGACTTTTTTCCATTGTGAAGAAGGAGAGCTCCTGAATTTCGAGTTTGCCTCTTTCTTGCATATTTTCATATTCTCTTTGATCTTCTATGTGTGTGTAATGTTTCGAATGTGTGTGTAGGACTGTTGTCTACCCCTCCCCACTAGTTTTGAGCTGCTATAGTGTGTGTGTGAGCTTGTAGGAGTTGTGGAGTAAGTGTGGGTGTCTCCCGCCATTCACTATTTTGGCCATAACTTGAAGCACGGTTGTCAGAATCGAGTGAAACCACCTCCAGTAGATGCGCCTCGTCAAGAGCTAGAGGTTCAAAAGGAGTCCGCTATTGACTATGTTCGAAGTTCAGAGCTAAGAGAAATCCTCAATTTATTGAAAACTACTGTAAGACGTATCGCGACAGACACTTTCAATATTTTAGTGAGTTAGAGAGGTGGACTAGTCTTTTCCCATGCATATAAGCTGAACCACTTCATTTTTCATCACGTGTGCACATGTCCTCATACACTTGGTTAGGTTGTTTGATCGGATTGACAAATAAGCGTGTGTCAATTTCCCACTATACGCACTTGTGTGGCAAATGAGGTTTAGTCTCTTTGGTGCAAGTCCTTAAGTCTTCTTGACTTAGGTACACACCCACCTTTCCCCCCGCCTCCACCGCCTCCCCACCATCTCCACATCTTCCCCCCCTCCTCCACCACCTCTCCCAACTCTGCCATGCCACCATCCCACCCCTACCATACCCCGCCCCACCTTCCTCCACCAAATCCCACCATTCCTTTCCACCCCTACCCCGCCCTCCTCCCCCACCAACCCTCCGATCAGTCCTTTCCAACCCTGCCATACCCTGCCCTTCCCTCCTCCACTCCTCTGCTTACCCGTCCCTGCCACCCAACCACCCTCCCTGCGGCCACCATCCCCTCCTCTTTCCCCCCTCCTCCACCACCCTCCCCCATACTACCCCGCCATCTCTTCACCCCTCCCTTCCCCCACCCGGCCACCATTTCCACCCCCCCCACGCCTCCAGCGCTGCCCCCACCATCTCCACATCTTCCCATGCCTCCACAGCCTCCCCACCATCTCCACATCTTTCCCCCTGCCTCCCCACCATCTCCACATCTCCCCCCTTCTCCACCCTCCCCGTCACACCCTCCACCACCCTAATGTCCCCACCTTTCCCCCCGCCTCCACCGCCTCCCCACCATCTCCACATCTTCCCCCCCTCCTCCACCGCCTCTCCCACCTCTGTCACACCGCCATCCCACCCCTGCCATACTCCCCTCCCCCCCTGCCCTCCTACACCAAATCCCACCCCTCCTTTCCACCCTTGCCCCGCCCTCCTCCCCCGCCATCCCTTCGATCCCTCCTTTCCACCCCTGCCATACCCCACCCCGCCCTCCTCCACTCCTCTGCTTGCCCGATCCCGCCACCTTGCCATCCCTTCACCCCTCCCTTCCCCCACCCGCCCACCATTTCCATCTCCCCCCCACGCCTCCAGCGCTGCCCCACCATCTCCACCCTACCACCCACAATCTAGGACCCCCCCTCCTCCATCGCCTCCCCACAATCTCGACCCCCCTCCTCCACCGCCTCCCCACAATCTCTTCCCCCCAGCTACGCCTCCCCACCATCTCCGCATCTTCCCCCGCCTCCACAACCTCCCCACCATCTCCACATCTTTCACCCTGCCTCCACTGCCTCCCCACCATCTCCACATCCCCCCCTCCTCCACCCTCCCCGTCACACCCTCCACCACCCTGCCATCCCCACCTTTCCCCTCGCCTCCACCGCCTCCCCACCATCTCCACATCTTTCCCCGTCCTCCACCGCCTCTTCCCCCCTACTACCCCGCCATCCCTTCACCCCTCCCTTCACCCCTCCCTTCACCCCTCCCTTCCCCCACCCGCCCACCATCTCCACCTCCCCCCCACTCCTCAAAGCCGCCCCACAATCTACATCTCTTCCCCCCTCCTCCACCACCTCCACCTCTCCCCCCCTCCTCCACCGCCTCTCCACCTCTTCATCACAACCTCGCCCCCTCCCAAACCACCACCGTCCTTCCACACACCTCCCTCCACAACAAACCTCCTTCCACCTAGAATCACTCTACCTGCACCGCCCACCCTCCCTCACATTCCATTTTCCCCCACCATCCCTCACCTTCTAACACCTCCAATTAAGATCCATCCAACCATCCCGCCCAACCTTCACCTAACAACCCCTGTTCAAAAGTCTATCTTCGCTCCCTTCACCCTAGTTCGGTATCTTCTTTGCTACTCGAATACTGCATCTGCGCTCATCAAAGTTCGTTCGAATTCTCGCTATATTCATGGAAGAATCTATCACCATAGAGGACCATTCTGACTTTACCTCTTCGGCACTGCATACAACCCAACCACATTACCCCCCTCTTGAGAACACACAACCTGATTCAACCCCTATTGACCACCAACCCCATGCGTCGACCATCTCCCTTCCTCCTTTGCCATCCACTCAACATAGGGATAGCAGTATTCTTCAAGTTTCCCATCTTGATCCCAAGTTTATTAATATCCCCACTTACGCAGTACCATCAGATTCAACTGCGTTGTATAGCCAACCCTCCATCCCTCGAGAAAACTCTCCTTCCATGGCTTCAATTCCCTCCAATTCTCAAAATTCTCAGGGCCGAATTCCCCTTCAATTGATTACGTCCAAATATTTCATCCTGGTGATTTGAGACTCCAGATTCGCATTCATTTGTCTTTACCCTCTATCGAACTGATTAGCCTTTTTTCTGAAGAAAACCTTCATCATGCGGGTCTCTAGGGATTAGCTAATGTTCTTTTGAATGACCCTACCAATAATAGCGATGTTTATGAAGCTCTTCGATTATTTCCTCATTTTCGCTCTAGTAGTCTTTCCATTCCCGCTCTTGCGGAGGGTCTAGGGTCCTCACTAATCAGCTTTTGCAACCCCCCTTTTTTATATTCCGGCTTTTCCCCCAATGCCACTATAGACTTTTGTCGAGAAAGGTTTGACTACAATGCAAGATTTTCCATGTGGATGATGTCCATCCTTAATTCGTTCATCTTTTTCTTTCTACTGTGTAGCCGTCTTCTTCCATCCCGTGGTCCGACATTAGAATTGCAGACCCTCTTTTTTGCTTCCTCAACAGTCGTCCATACCCTTACGCTGCCCTCATCTATGGATCCTTAAACTTAAGGTCACGATGCCTTCGCAAAGCCCTGACTCGGGGCTCTAAGTCATTCTCTATGTACTCCGCTCCGTTCCTAGCTTGGCTATATCATTTACCAACCCCAACGTCAGTCAAACTTCCTGTAGCCAACCCTTCCATCTCCCTCCCTTCACACCTTCCATCGCATAACATTCAACCACAACACGTTCGAGCCCGTACTAGCGCTATCTGTCATCCCTCCACTTCAGCCCATCCCTCGAGTTCAGCCCTTCCTCGCTCACCTCACATCTCGCTTGACTCAGCCTCAGCAGCAACTCCCATTCCCAATGATCTTACTTCCATTCATCCGCAGGCCTTCAA
Source organism: Ceratopteris richardii (assembly GCA_020310875.1). Taxonomy (NCBI): domain Eukaryota; kingdom Viridiplantae; phylum Streptophyta; class Polypodiopsida; order Polypodiales; family Pteridaceae; genus Ceratopteris; species Ceratopteris richardii. The sequence goes on from CM035434.1 coordinate 97,835,700, forward strand.
ACCTACCCTCCGCACCCCTCTGGACAGTTTGAAATCTCCTTCCCAGGTCATTTCTCCTCAGGCAGTCTCTTCCCTGTCGCTCCCTCAACCTGACCCAGTAGTACTTCCGCGCGGGCTCCAATTCCAACTTCTTCCCCAACTCCCACTAATTTTCCAAACATCCCCTCTATTCCATCTGCCCCTAATGCTGATATTCCCTGTCAGACAGCTGATATCCCTAATGCACCCTTGTTTTTAAATTTACTATGCGATGCAAGTGCCATTGCTATAGGCAGTGCTAATGCATCAAGGGTATCTTTGGATTCCGTGTCAACCGCCACTTCAATTCATCAACATTATATCGCTACCATAGATAACATCAATAGGCTAGCCACATCTCAATGGCCAAGTCTCCAAGATTCGGTGCACTTGCTTAAGACCGAAAGAGATAAATATCATGATATGGCTGATTCATCCTCTAAAGCCTTATCAGATCTACAAAATCTCTATTCAATGGGTCTCTACGATAGTGTCGCATGCCGTCGTATTAAGCGAGAACGGGATCAACTTCGGCAATGCATCAATTCTCTCCCACTCATGCTTGAACAAGCTTCCATTCCAACACCTTCCTCTCTGCCACCCTGCGATGCTGGACACAATCCTACTCTTCCCGCTAATCCTTAGCATTGCATTTTAAAGCTTCCTACTTCATTCAATAACCCATTCATCCAATAATATTTTCTCATGTAGTTATTCTTCTTAGCGCACATTTCATGCATTCTACTTTTGATTTTTCTCGAGTAATAAAGTAACGGCACTCTTTTTCTCTATCTCCTCTGGTCTCATTCATTTGTTGTTTCCTTCATTTCATATTGCTTTGTGGTCTCTCCGGGACGGAGAGTTCATTGGTGGTGGCCATTTGTTACTCCTCACTCTTGATACAACTGTTAAAATTCCAATAAGCAACCACATAAAGGGTAAAGAGAATTTCAATGGATTCCTAAGGGCCGATCCAAGTGTGTGTCGGGAAGGTTTAGGTGAACCCCCCCTAAGTGGTTTTAAGTATACATTAAGAGTTTAAAAGGAAAAGGTATGTGCAAAAGTATGTGAAGCGGCATATGCGAAAACAAAAGTGTATGGTCCAAGCCAATCACTACAAGACAAAATAGGAATTCGTTGGTTGGACGATCTTGGGACATCAAGGGCCCCAAGATACTTCAGCAGTTACACTAGCAGTATGTGAATCAGAACTAAAAATCAAGGCAAGGACTATTCTTGGACAAGAAAATGTAAGCAAGACTAAGCAGAGAGAGCATAGTCTAAGCTAAGAAAGAGAGAGAAGTGCAAGAGACACACAGTGCGCGACTCAGAGTAGTGAAGTGCAAGGTGTGCATGAAGAGTGACCAAGGGAGTGTGCAGAGAAGTGCTAAGCTATCACCCCAAAGATCCCACAGTCTCCTTGAAGCTGTGCGCGTGCCGACAAAAGGTGTCCAACTCTCCCCCTTATTGGAAGCTTGGTGCAAGGTGTGCACAAGTGTAGGCTTGGAGAAGGTGGAGGTCTGGTGTAGAGAAGGCTGGCAGCAACAAGACCCTTGGGTATTTGGTATTTTGTGATTGAGCGCACTGTGGGATTTTGCACAGAAGCATTGGGTTGTATTATTGGATTGTATTGTGCATCACCATTGTATTTGTCTTCTTATAATCAATCGACAGAGGCTTCCAGTGTGTATCTTTCTTCTTGTCTTTCCCTTTTCTCCTACAAACACTCAAATCCCTTCTTGTCCGAGAATCCCCAAACAAAGGCTATCAATGCATGTGTCTGAGCATCTTTGACATCCCAATGAATTTGCTCTGCAATAGTGTGAAGAGATGGATAGGTATGTGCTTGAAGATGAAGAGGTGTTGCAAAATCCTTGATCTACACTAGCCAAATGAACTCCAGGAGTATGTGGTGGGCCCTTTTAGCTTGTCAATGGATGTATTAGACACCCTATGTACCTTGGAAGATCACTCTCAAAAGGATAGATCAAAACAGATAAGTTGGAGTTAGCTCAGAGGTGAAGAACTTGCTATTTTGGTTCATACACCTGTCTAGTGTCTTGCATAATTCTCTGAGCACAGTAGTGATTAGTTTAATTCCTTTTGGGTAAGTCTATTTAACTTAAAGAGCTAACTTTCAAAAGTAATCTTATCAAAAATAATGAACCACACACTGAGAATGATGTTTAACAAGTGATGATATCATCTAGATTTTCACGGGCTGTTATAGTAATGAGACCAGTGAGCAGAAAAATAAACATAACTCAAGATTTAAGAATCCAATGATTATGAAACTTTGTATGCTTCTACTAGACAGTATGCTAAATCCAACAAGCTTTAAATCATTGAACCTAGGTAAGTACACACTGAGAAACAGCTCTGACAAGATGAGTAAAAAACTTGGGTACCTGACAGAGAAGTGAAAATGAACAGACAGGGTTGACTTCAATTGAACATAACTGAAGATTGAAACAATCAAATGAATTGAAAATTGGTGAGCATATAGTAGACTTATAGAGCTAACTTTACCAAGTTAAATCACTGAAAAGTATGCACTAAGCTCAGAGAAACCATCTTTGCAATCTGACTAAGAAAACTGAGAGATATGGCAGTGAGTAGTACACTTCACAAGAACATGGAAATATAAACTCAAATGATCATGAAAATGAAAGTATATTGATTTTACATCACAGTGGACTTATTGATATATATGTGTGCCTTGAAACCACACCTTGATATGGCATAAATCTCAGCTCTTCGAGGTCTTCTCTGAGGTCTCTCTAACCACAACTAAAGCTGCCATCTATTTATAGTTGAGCTTGGGAGGCTAACTTCCCTCAATCACTCTCCAATCAATTAGTGATTGATTTGATTCTCTACCTACCAAAAATCATGAATTTGTGGCTCCTCTTTCCCTTTTTGATCAAGTGGACTCAACCACTTAAGATTCTTTCACTTTTACATTAAGTAAAGACTTCAAAAGTTACAAGAGGTAGTTCACAAGTGAACTTTACATTGTCTTCATTTTAAGGCTTCTTCTTTGAATTTGTGGGACTCAAGCCAATACTTAGGCTTGTGATAGACTTGCTCTAATAGCTCCCCCTCAAGCCAAGTATGCTTGAGGTCTTCAATCTTCCAAGATTACCTGCAAACCTATCATAGCCTTGAATATGCAAAGCTTTGTACCATCCAATGCTTTGGTTAGAATATCTGCACATTGTTGATGAGTGGACACATATGATATTTGAATCTCTTTGCTTAGAACCTTCTCTCGTACATAGTGACAATGAACTTCAATATGTTTAGTCCTTGCATGAAAAATAGGATTAGCAGCCAAATGAATAGAACTCATATTGTCACTAAAAATAGTTGGAGTTCCAAACTCCAATCCAAGATGTGTGAATAATGTCTTTATCTACATAGATTCCTAAGTAGCTATGGCAAGACCTCTGTACTCAGCCTCTGCGGAAGAAAGAGCAACTATAGGTTGCTTCTTGGATGACCATGAAATAAGTTTTGAACCTGCAAAAGTAAGATATCTTGAAGTGCTCCTTCCTTGGAATCAGCCCAATCTGCATCAGAAAATAGCTTCAAACCTAAATCAGATACATAAGGATAATAAAGTCCTTCATTCATGGTTCCTTTGAGATACTTGAGAATCCTTTTGGCAGCATCCATGTGTGGTTTCCTGTGTGTGCATAAATTGACTTAGCACACTCACACTATAACATACATCTACTCTTGTCAATGTGGCAAAGTTGATACTACCCACTAGACTTTGATATGATGTGATGTCCTCTATGAGTTCACCTTCATGTGAGCTCAATTTGTGATTGACCTCCATTGGAGTACCTGCAATCTTACAATCTTGCATCTTGAATTTTGCCAACATGTCCCTAATGTACTTTCTTTGAGTGAGAAACAAACCATGATCTTTGTAGACAACTTCCAAACCTAGGAAGTATGTAAGTGATCTTAAATCACTTATCTTGAATTCTTCTCTCATCTGATCTTTGATCTTATTCATACCATCTACATCATTCCTTGTCAATATAATATCATCTACATATAATCTCAGAATTACTCTTTTTAATAAAGAGTGAAGGATCTGCCTTGCTTGGTTGAAAGCTGTTGTCCTGCAAGAATGAAACAAGCCTAAAATTCCAAGCTCTTGGGGCTTGCTTGAGACCATACAATGCTTTGTTAAGTTTACACACATAATCAGGATAAACTTGATTCTCAAAACCAGGTGGTTGTGCCATATATACCTCTTCTGTTATCCAACCATTCAAGAATGCATTCTTTACATCTAGTTGAAGTATCTTCCAATTCTTAGAAGAGGCAATACTAAGCAAAACCCTAATAGTAGGCATCTTTGTCACAGGAGAGAAGGTCTTGTCATAATCAATTCCCTGAGTTTGTGCACCTTTTGCTACAAGCCTTTCCTTATACCTGTTAATGGAACCATCAGAATTCTTCTTGAGCTTGTAGACCCATCTTGAGCCTATTACCTTCATAGATGAAGTCTTGGGCACCAAATTCCAAGTGTTGTTTTCCTCAAGTGCTTCATTTCTTCCTTCATTGCATGCTTCCATTCTGTTTTTGCTTTGGCCTCTTCAAATGATGATGGATCCTCTTGGTTTATGTCATGTGCTATGTAGATAGAATGTCTAGTTACTAATGAGGTGTCAAACCCATACCTTTCTGGTTTTTGTCTTTTCCCTCATAGATCTTTTTAGGCCATGATGTGATGATTCTGCCTCATGTCCAAGTTCCTGCAACTTTGCTTTACCATTAGACTTCCATGCTTTGATCTTTTCCATCTGAGATTCTTCATCATCCTCTGAGGTGTCTTGTTCTTCAATCTTTGGTTGTTCTCTACCAAGCTTTGGAAAATCTTCATCAAGATCATATGGTAAATTGACCTTCCTGCATGAATCTTCATACCATGAATTGTTCTCATCAAAAACTACATCTGTGCTTACCAAGAATCCTTTGTTGGTAGGATTATATAACATGTAGCCCTTTTGATTGTTGTCATATCCAATGAATATGCACCTTTCTGCCTTTGGATCCATCTTGCCTCTAACCTGTGAAGGAACATGAGCATAAGCAATGCAACCAAAAATTTTACAATGATCTAAGCTTGGTCTTCTTCCATTCCAAGCCTCATATGGAGTCATCCCATCAAGGGATTTTGTAGGCAACTTGTTAATCAAGTAAGTGGCTGTAGATACAGCGTCAACCCATAAGTAATTAGGTAAATGCTTTTCATTCAACATAGACCTTGCAGCTTTAACAATTGTCCTATTCCTTCTTTCTGCCACTCCATTTTGCTCAAGAGTGTACCTTGTAGTTACCTCTCTTTTGATTCCTCTTTCTTGAAGAAAAGAATCAAACTCATGGGAGAAGTATTCTCCCCCTCCATCTGACCTTAGCCTTTTTAGTGATTTACCTGTTTGATTCTCCACAAGAGCCAAATATCTTTTGAAACATAAAAATACTTCATCTTTGTGTTTCATAAAGAATAGGATAGTCCGTCTGCTGCAATCATCAAGAAAGGAGACATAATACCTTGATCCAGATACTGAAGCATCCTTTCTAGGTCCCCATACATCTGTATGAACCAACTCCAAGAGATCTCCATGCATATAACCTTTCTTCATGAATGGTAACCTGTGAGACTTTCCAAATTGACATGCATGAAACTTATAAATCATGTGTTGTTTTGACAAGTTAGGGAGTCCAAGTATACTTTGGTCCCTGCAAATTTGCTTTAATGATCTTTCACCAATATGTGCCAATCTCTTGTGCCATACCTCTAGTTCTGTGAGTGTTTGATTACCATAATTGAAGAGAGCTATGTTCCTTGTGTCTTGCAACTCAAAGGTGAATAGTCTACCTATCTTTTCTCCCTTTGCTATTCTTCTGAACCCTTGGCTAGGGTCTTCCACATATGCTCCTCCTCTTGTGAACCTGACGTGCAATCCTTTCTCTACTATCTACCCAACACTTATCAAATTCTTTGTAATGGTAGGGACATAGAGTACCTTACTGAGTAGGTTGATGTTTCCATCAGGTGCTTTGACATTGCCTATTTTCTCCACAGAATGTCTTGTGTCATCTCTTGTTTGTACCTCATGCTTATTCCTTGGATCTTCCAAATCTGATAGGAGAGCTACATTTCCTACCACATGATTGGAGCAACCTGAATCTATGTAGAAAACATGCTCATCAGATTTACCTTGTGGCATAGCCATGTTCATGATCAATAATGAATCCTCTTTGTTTGAGTCTTCTGTGTAGTTATTGAAGTCTCTCCTTCTTTTGTAGCCTCCTTGATAGTTTGAATGATTGAAGTTGTTGTAATTGCCATGGTAGTTGTTGAACCTTCCTCTTGAGTAGCCATAACTTCCTCTATTGTATCCTCTTCCTCTTTGATTCCTGGAATTCCTAAAGCAATTTTCAAGTGTATGATTAGTTAGTCCACAAATAGAACATGGGTTGGAGCCTTGGGATCTCCCCCTGCCTTGTCTACCTCCTCTTCCTCTACCTCTGCCATGTCTTCCTCTATCGGCATAGTTAACTAGATATGTACCTCCTTCATCATCCACTTTCTTTGCCTTTCCTTTGTTATCTTTGGACTTGCTTTTATCAGTGTATAAAGCTGAAGATTGATTACCTTTAGAGCTTTCTCCATTTTTTATAAGCTTTGCCTCTTGAGTGAGTAATTGTCCGATGAGTGTATTGAAATCAGTTACATGCATGTCCATGTACAAATCCATAGTTGTGGCGAATGCTTCCCACTTGTCATCTGCCTTCAAGCCATTGATGAATTGCCTTACAATTTGCTCTTCATCTATTACCTCTCCAATGCTTCCCAACTGATCTGCTGTGTCCTTGAGCTTTGTGACAAAAACAGTCACATTATGTTTGGGAGCCTTCTTGAGAGTTGTGAAATCCAGCCATAGTTGATGCTTCCTAGCTTTAGTACTTGAAGAGAAGAAAGCTTCAAGTGCATCCCACACTTCCTAAGATGTCTTACAACTTCTAATGTGAGGCAACAAAAAATCTGAGATATAGTTGAGGAGATAAGACGTTGCAAGTGCATCCTTGGAGCACCATGTGCTCAATCTTTCTTGCTCTTCTTGTGTTGGTTGACTTTTGTTCACTAGACAGAATTTTGAATCCAACAAGCTTTAAATCATTGAATTTGGGTAAGTACACACTGAGAAACAGCTCTGACAAGATGAGTAAAAAAGTCGGGTACTTGATAGAGAAGTGAAAATGAACAGATAGGGTTGACTTCAACTAAACATAACTGAATATTGAAACACCAAAATGAAATGAAAATTGGTGCGCATATAGTAGACTTGTAGAGCTAAATTTACCAAGTTAAATCACTAAAAATAATGCACCAAGCTCAGAGAAATCATCTCTGCAATCTGACTGAGAAAACTGAGAGATATGGTAGTGAGTAGTACTCTTCACAAGAACATGGAGATATGAACTCAAATGATCATGAAAATGAAAGTATATTGACTTTACAACACAATTAACTTACTGATACATATGTGTGCCTTGAAACCACACCTTGATATGGCATAAAGCTCAGCTCTTTGAGGTCTTCTCTGAGGTCTCTCTAACCACAACTAAAGCTGCCATCTATTTATAGTTGAGCTTGGGAGGCTAACTTCCCTCAATCACTCTCCAATCAATTAGTGATTTATTTGATTCTCTACCTACCACAAATCATGAATTCGTGGTGCCTCTTTCCCTTTTTGATCAAATGGACTCAACCACTTAAGATTCTTTCACTTTTACATTACGTAAAATCTTCAAAAGTTACAAGAGGTAGTTCACAAGTGAACTTTACATTGTCTTCATTTTAAGGCTTCTTCTTTGAATTTGTGGGACTCAAGCCAATACTTAGGCTTGTCATAGACTTTCTCCAACAAATAGGTGTAGTAGGAACCACAACACAAATAGGAACATGAATAATATCATCATCTTCAATGCTCTCTGCATCACCTTCAGCGATTGTGTTTGTAGATGTAATAGGACATTGTTCAACACCCTACATAATATTCCATAGTCCTTTTGCAACCAATACATGATGCATCATATAAGCCCATAATGGGTAATTGCTATCTTCCAACTTATCCTCAATAGCCAACATACAGAATACATCACTGCTTTCAGCCATGGCCACGTACTAAAATACCTTGATGCAGAAAAATGATTGTATCTAGAAAAGTTGAACACAACTACCCTGTCGAGTTCTACTAAACTTGTAGGAGACTTTGAGATGCTTATACTGGCGAACCAAAACCTATACATATATTTGGCACAAAAAGATGAAATTGCCTACACAAGTGCTACAATAGTGCATTCGGAGGCCAAAACGAGCTCAGATCGCAATTTCAATACCACAAGGTGAAGCTATTTTGATCCCCTTATCACCATGAGTATGCTCTTCGATTTTCATGTGATTGTGAGATTGTGACTGGAGGGGTGTTGAAGACACCCTAGATGAAGCGATGACCTACTCTAATACCAATTGTTGGAGTTCAAGATCTATGCAAGCATGCCAACAACACAAGGAAGAAGAAGAAGAAGCTTGGAGCACAACACACAATACTGAATGTATTACCACTAGAATGTACAAAGATGTTGTTAGCACTATAGGTGCATATACAAGCCGGGGGAAAAAACCACCTAAAGAGGGAAAAAACTGCCCCGG